>ONZH01008330.1:0-149543 GCA_900303285.1 Rhinella marina
CCACATAAGATCTCACCCCGTGGGGTCAAAATGATCACAAGAACTGTGAGCAAAAATCCCAGAACCACACAGGGGACATAGTGAATGACCTGCAGAAAGCTGGGACTAACGTAACAAAGGCTACTGTCAGTAACACATTACGCCAACAGGTCCTGCAGTGCCAGACGTGTCCCCCTGCTTAAGCCAGTACATATCCGGGCCCGTCTGAAGTTTGCTAGAGAGCATTTGGATGTTCCAGAAGAGTATTGGGAGAATGTCATATGGTCAGATGAAACCAAAGTAGAACTGTTTGGTAGAAACACAACTTGTCGTGTTTGGAGAGTGAATGCTGAGTTGCATCCAAAGAACACCATACCTACTGTGAAGCATGGGGGTGGCAACATCATGCTTTGGGGCTGTTTCTCTGCAAAGGGACCAGGACGACTGATCTGTGTACATGAAAGAATGAATGGGGCCATGTATCATGAGATTTTGAGCGCAAACCTCCTTCCATTAGCAAGGGTATTGAAGATGAAACGTGGCTGGGTCTTTCAGCTTGACAATGATCCAAAGCACATCGCCAGGGCAACAAAGGAGTGGCTTCGTAAGAAGCATTTCAAGGTCCTGGAGTGGCCTAGCCAGTCTCCAGATCTCAACCCCATAGAAAACCTTTGGAGGGAGTTGAAAGTCCTTTTTGCCCAGCGACAGCCCCAAAACATCACTGCTCTAGAGGAGATCTGCATGGAGGAATGGGCCAACATACCAGCAACAGTGTGTGCCAACCTTGTGAAGACTTACAGAAAACGTTTGACCTCTGTCATTGCCAACAAAGGATATATAACAAAGTATTGAGATGAACTTTTGTTATTGACCAAATACTTATTTTCCACCATAATTTGCAAATAAATTCTGTAAAAATCAGACTATGTGATTTTTTTTTTATTTTATTTGTTTTCTCATTTTGTCTCTCATAGTTGAGGTCTACCTATGATGTCAATTACAGGCCTCTCTCATCTTTTTAAGTGGGAGAACTTGCACAATTGGTGGCTGAATAAATACTTTTTTCCCCACTGTGCATAGTCATCTTGAATTTCTAGTAAGAAAAAGAACAATGACTTATAGGATAGCTGTGATATAGCTGGTGGAATTAGAGACAGAACTTGCTAACAGCTCATTTGCATCCCTTTCTTCTCTGAATTCAAGAGGGCCTTGTATGGCCTACAAACCTCCTCATGCCAATTAAGGCTCTTTCCCCAAGGTGAGATAGTATCCCCCAAATCCTGGCTTAGGCCTCTCACCCAGTTAAGCCAGTACTCTCTGCTCTGCATTGATGAGGTGCAATCACCCTGAAACAGCTGTATGCAGATGAGGTGCTGGCTTATTTATTATCCAAGTCATATCTCAAAGCCTATTTAAAGGTTGGAATGATGACTTATAGGATAGCTGCCTTACATCTGGTGGCATTATAAGCAAAGCTTGCTAAGAGTTTATTTGCATCCCCTTCTTCTGTAAATACAGGAAGCCATACTGTCCCCATTAAAGCATGATTTGTAGCTACTTGTGCAGAACAATTCTTTTTTTCTCACATTAACTTGTCTGTGTGTATAAACAGAGGACGCTTGGTCCCAACAACCCACTGTTTTCTTCCATAACACTGTGTGTGTTTAACCCCTTAAGGACCCTGCCATTTTCACCTTAAGAACCAGGCCATTTTTAGCAAATCTGACATGTCTCACATTATGTGGTGATCACTTTAAAATGCTTCTACTTATCCAGACCATTCTGAGACTGTTTTCTCGTCACATATTGTACTTCATGACAGTGGTAAATTTGAGTCAAAATATTTCATTTTTATTTATAAAAAAATACCAAATTTACCAAAAAAATTTGAAAAATTTGCAAATTTACAAATTTCAATTTCTCTACTTTTAAAATACATAGTAATACCTCCAAAAATAGTTATTACTTTACATTCCCCATATGTCCACTTCAGGTTTGGATCATTTTGAAAATGACATTTTATTTTTTTGGGACGTTAGGAGGCTTAGAAGTATAGAACCAAATCTTGAAATTTTTCACAAAATTTCCAAAACCCACTTTTTAAGCACCAGTTCAGGTCTGAAGTCACTTTGTGAGGCTTACATAATAGAAACCACCCAAAATGACCCAATTTTAGAAACTACACCCCTCAAGGTATTCAAAACTGATTTTACAAACTTTGTTAACCCTGTTCCACAAGAATTAAAGGTGTTCCACAAGAATTAAAGGAAATGTAGACAAAATTTCAGAATTTCACTTTTTTGGCAGATTTTCCATATAAATCAATTTTTTTACGGTAATAAAGCAAGGGTTAACTGCCAAACAAAACTCAATATTTATTACCCCGATTCTGTAGTTTACAGAAATGCCCCATTTGTGACCGTAAACTGCTGTATGGGCACACGGCAGGGTGCAGAAGGAAAGGAATGCCATATGGTTTTTGGAGGGCAGATTTCACTGGATAAATTTTAAGTTGTCATGTTACATTTGATGCACCCCTAGAGTAGAAACTCCGAAAAAGTGACCCCATTTTGGAAACTATGGGATAAGGTGGCAGTTTTGTTAGTACTATTTTAGGGTACATACAATTTTTGGTAGCTCTGTATTACACTTTTTGTGAGGCAAGGTAACAAAAAATACCTATTTTGGCATTGTTTTTATTTTTTGTTATTTACAACGTTCATCTGACAGGTTAGGGGTTGTTCACATATCAGTTATTTGATCAGTTATTTCCATCAGTTATTGTGAGCCAAAACCAGATGCGGGTCAAAAACCGCAAACAGGTGTAGATCTTTTCAGTATACCTGATCTCTGTTTAGTGTCGACTCGTGGTTTTGGCTGACAATAACTGATGGAAATAACTGATCAAATAACTGATATGTGAACAACCCCTAAGATCATGTGATATTTTTATAGAGCAGGTCGTTACGGACGCGGCAATATCTAATATGTATACTTTTTTTATTTATTTAAGTTTTACACAATAATATTTTTGAAGCACAAAAAAATCATGTTTTAGTGTCTCCATAGTCAGAGAGCTGTACTTTTTTTATTTTTTGGGCGATTGTCTCAGGTAGGGGCTCATTGTTTGCGGGATGAGATGATGTTTAGATTGGTACTATTTTTGGGGGCATACGCCTTTTTGATCGCTTGGTGTTGTACTTTTAGTGATGTAATGTGACTAAAAATGGCTTCTCTTACACTGTTTTTATTTTTATTTTTTACGGTGTTCACCTGAGGAGTTATACCATGTGATATTTTTGTAGAGCATGTTGTTTCGGGCGTGGCGATAACTAACATGTATACTTATTTTTATTTATTTAAGTTTTACACAATAATATCATTTTTGAAAAAAAAAATATGTTTTAGTGTCTCCATAGTCAGAGAGCTGTAGTTTTTTTACTTTATGGGCGATTGTCTCAGGTAGGGGCTCATTTTTCGCGGGATGAGATGACGGTTAGATTGGTACTATTTTTGGGGGCATACGCCTTTTTGATCGCTTGGTGTTGCACTTTTAGTGATGTAATGTGACAAAAAATGGCTTTTCTTAAACAGTTTTTTTTTTTTTTTTTTAACATGGTGTTCACCTGAGGAATTATATCATATGATATTTTTGTAGAGCAGGTTGTTTCAGATGTGGTGATACCTAACATGTATACTTATTTTTATTTATTTAAGTTTTACACAATAATATCATTTTTGAAACAAAAAAAATCAAGTTTTAGTGTCTCCATAGTCAGAGAGCTGTAGTTTTATACATAATTTTGGGCAATTGGCTCAGGTAGGGGCTCATTTTTTGCGGGATGAGATGATGGTTAGCTTGGTACTATTTTTAGGGGCATACGACTTTTTGATCGCTTGGTATTACATTTTTTGAGATGAAAAGTGAAAAAATGGCTTTTTTTTAGCACAGTTTTTATTTTTTTATTTTTACGGTGTTGACCAGGCGGGGTGGATCATGTGATATTTTTATAGAGCAGGTTGTAACGAACACGGCGATACCTAATATGTATATTCTTTATTTTTTTTCTAGTTTTTATAATTTTATATGTGACTTTTTATGGGAAAAGGGCTTTTATTGAAACTTAATTTTTTTATTGTTAAAAACACTTTTATTTTACTTTTTTTTTTTTTTAATTTTTACTTATGTCCCATTATGGGACTTCAACATTACAGGGTCTGATTCCTGTTTCAATGCAGCACAATACATCTGTATTGTACGGTATTGTCTATCAGTGTATTACAGATTTTAATACACTGATAGTTTGCCTATGAGACCCAGCCTGTGGGCTGGGCCTCATAGGCCTCCGTAGCTGCCGGGCTCCCAAGCCTCTGAGAGGCTTGGGGTTGCCATGGCAACCATCAGCTCCCCACGATCGCAGTGCGGGGAGCCAATGGAACAGGTGAGGGAGCGCAAACCTCCCATATGCCACGGTCAGCGCTGACAGCGCTGTTACTGACAGCCGGATCCCTGCTGTATCCACCAGCATCGGTAATGACGCCGATGCCGGTGGATACAGCAGGGATCCGGCTGTCAGTAACAGCCGGATCTCTGCTTCTAATGGGGGCATCCGGCAAGGGGTCAAGGAAGGACCCTAGGACAAGAATGCTCGTCCTGGGGCACTAAGTACCCACAATTTAGGACAAGCATTCTCGTCCTGGGTCCTTAAGGTGTTAAAAAATATCACCCTCCAATAAGGGACAATTTTTGGAAGCTTTCTCATATGAAAATGCATAACACATGTGACATGCATTTACCTATATATATATATATAAAAATGAGTTTCTGTCTGTTCTCTATGCGCAACCAAACTACTGGACCGCTTTTCACCAAATTCGGCACACAGGTACATCAGGTGTCCGGGAAGGTTTTAGACCAGGTCTCATCTCTCTAGGACGTACCGTTCCCGAGATATTCCCAAAATATGATCTCCATTAGCCAACATTACAACTGGGAACTTTGGTTTTAAACTCCAACTGCCATTCTCTGCAAAGGCGAACACAGGGAGGGCAGGTTTCCATAACAACCAGGTAATTATCAGCAGCTGAGGATCTCATCCATTTCTATTTACTTACACTGTTAAAGGTATTCCAGTTACCATAAATATAACTTATGTTTTTTTCTATTACTACAGTTCAGTAGTAATAAAAGATATTTTCCTCCACTGCTGCCTATTGCGTGGGCTCATAAATAAGCATGGTATTGACCTTTAATTCAGGCCACCCTAAAAGAAGTACTTAAAACCCCCGCCCCAGGTCTCACTAAGCCACACCCCCAACTCTGTCAGGCCACACACCCTTTCACTCCGCAGCCAACAGAGATTGAAAAAATAAAGGTAAAAATCAACTTCTGTCAGCTGAAGGGATGGGTGGGAGGTTGACTTTCTTTCTGCAACAACACACACAAACATTAAATAAAATAGATTAAATCCACCCATGCGAAGCGTCTTGCTAATCCACGCCCCCGACTCTGTCAGGTCACGCCCCCTCCCACTCCGCAGCCAATGGGAATTTAAAAAATGAAGGTAAAAATAAACTTCTGTTTGCTGCAGGGGTGGGAGGGTGAATTTCTCTCTGCAACGACACACAAAAATTTTAGATGAAATAGACTGATTATAGACTACAACCGTTCGAAGCCTTTTGCTAAGCCATGCCCCGTCTCTGTTAGGCCACGCCCCCTCTCACTCCGCAGCCATTCTGCAATGACACACAGAAACATTAAATGAAACAGATTAAATGCACCTATGCGAAGCGCTTTGCTAAGCCACGCCCCGACTCTGTAAGGCCACGCCCCCTGCCACTCCGCAGCCAACAGAGATTGAAAAAATAAAGGTAAAAATCAACTTCTGTCAGCTGCAGGGATTGGTGGGAGGTTGACTTTCTTTCTGCAATGACACACAGAAACATTAAATGAAATAGATTAAATACACCCATGTGAAGCGTCTTGCTAATCCATGCCCCCGACTCTGTTAGGTCACGCCCCCTCCCACTCTGCAGCCAACGGGGATTGAAAAAATAAAGGTAAAAATAAACTTCTGTTTGCTGCAGGGGTGGGAGGGTGAATTTCTCTCTGCAACGACACACAAAAATTTTAGATAAAATAGACTAATTATAGACTACAACTGTTCAAATCGTCTTGCTAAGTCACGCCCCCAACTCTGTAAGACCACGCCCCCTCCCACTCTGCAGCCATTCTGCAACGACACACAGAAACATTAAATGAAATAGATTAAACCACCTATACGAAGCGCTTTGCTAAGCCACACCCCCAACTCTGTCAGGTCATGCCCCCTCCCACTCCGCAGCCAACAGGGATTGAAAGAATGAAGGGAAAAATAAACTTCTGTCAGCTGCAGGGGTGGGAGGGTGAATTTCTCTCTGCAATGACACACAAAATTTTAGATGAAATAGACTAATTTCAGACTACAACCGTTCGAAGCATCTTGATAATCCACACCCCCCAACTCTGCCAGGCCACACCCCCTCCCACTCCGCAGGCAACAGGGATTGAAAAAAATCAGCTGCAATGGTGGGAGGGTGAATTTCTCTCTGCAACAACACACAAAAATCGTAGATGAAATTGACTAATTTTAGACTACGACCATTCAGTACTAATAAAAGATGTTTTTTTTCCACTGCTACCCATTGCGGGTCTCCATAAATTACCATGTCATCGACCTGTAATTCATGACACTCTGACCCCCGCCCCAGATCTCGGGAAACCATGCTCCGACTCTGTCAGGCCACGCCCCCTCCCACTCCACAGCCAACGGGGATTGAAAAAATGAAGGTAAAAATCAACTTCTGTCAGCTGCAGGGGTGGGAGGGAAGTTGGATTTCTTTCTGCAACAACATACAGAAACATTAAATGAAATAGATTAAATATACCCGTGCAAAGCAATGGTTTCTTCCACTGTTACCCATGGCGTGTCCTCATAAATTACCATGGCATCGACCTGTAATTCTGGCCACCATCAAAAGAAGGACTTAAAACCCCGCCCCAGGTCTTGCAACGTCACGCCCCCGAGTCAGTCAGGCCATGACCCCTCCCGCTCCGCAGCCAATGGAGATTGAACAATTGAAGGTAAAAATCAACATCTGTCAGCTGCAGAGATGGGAGGGAGGATGACTTTCTCTCTGCAACGACACACAGAAACATTAAATGAAATAGATTAAATATACCCGCGCAAAGCAATGTTTTCTTCCACTGCTACCCATTGTGTTTCCTCAAATTACCATGGCATTAACCTATAATTCAGGCCACCCTGAAATGAAGGACTTAACCCCCACCCCCGTGTCCCATTAAACCACACCCCCTCCCACTCCGCAGCTAATAGGGATTGAAAAAATGAAGGTAAAAATCAATTTCTGTCAGCTGCATTGACTTTCTCTCTGCAACGACACACAGAAACATTAAATGAAATAGATGAAATATACCCAGGCGAAGCCGGATCTTTCTGCTAGTATATATATATATATATATATATATATATATATATATATATATATATCTTAATATTATAAAAATGAGTTTCTGTCTGTCCGTCTGTCTGTTCTCTATGCGCGACCAAATAGACCAATTTTCACCAAATTCGGCACACAGGTACATCAGGTGCCCAGGAAGATTTTAGACCAGGTCTCATCTCTCTAGGACATAATGTTCCCGAGATATTCCCAAAATATTACCTGCATTAGCCAATATTAGCCTGACAGCATTGGTTTTAAACCCCAACTACCATTCTCTGCACAGACACACACAGGGAGGGCAGGTTTCCATAACAACACAGCCAGGTAATTAGCAGCCAGCTGAGGATCTCAGGTAACAATCCAGTCATTTCTATTCAATGCTTTAAAGGGGCAGAGCGCTGTGGATGATACTGTTAAAGGGGTATTCCGGTTACCATAAATATAACTTATGTTTTAGACTAATTTTAGACTATGACCGTTCAGTAGTAAATCTTCCACTGCTACCCATTGCGTGTCCTCATAAATTACCATGGCACCGACCTGTGATTCACACCACTCTCAAAAGAAGGACTTACAACACCTGCTCCAGGTTTCACTAAGCCACACCATGAAATAAATTAAATATACCCGTGCGAAGCAATGTTTTCTTCCACTGCTACCCATTGTGTTTCCTCAAATTACCATGGCATTGACCTATAATTCAGGCCACCCTGAAAAGAAGGACCTAAAAGCACCCCCCCAAGGTCCCAGTAAACCACGCCCCCGACCCGGTCAGGTCATGCCCCCTCCCACTCCGCAGCAAATAGGGATTGAAAAAATGAAGGTAAAAATCAACTTCTGTCAGCTGCATTGACTTTCTCTCTGCAACGACACACAGAAACATTAAATGAAATAGATGAAATATACCCAGGCGAAGCCGGGTCTTTCTTCTAGTATATATATATTAGCAGGATGACCTGGCTTTGCACGGGTATATTTCCACTATTTCATTTAATGTTTGTGCGTGAGGTTAAAAGATATCTTCAGTGTTCCCCATAGCAGTGACCTCCCCCTTAATAGTGACCTCCACAGCAGCCCACCATTTTCCATAACAACCCAGCCATTTTTATTCACTGCTGTAAGTCAGCTTTAAAGGGCCAGGGCAGATGAAGCTGGGTGAGAACAAGAAAGACTTAGGAAATAGGTTTTCGCTCTGTATAGTAACCAGACTGGTAATGAGAGGTAATTATCAGCCAGCTAAGGAGTTCAGGTAAATAGCTCACCGAAACACAATTCAGTGCTTACCTCCCACAGGTCTTCGCTCAGCCTGCTTCCTACAAGGTCACATGCACACAGTTTTACTCCAGGTTTCCATAACAACCCAGCCATTTTTCTTCACTGCTGTAGGTCAGCTTTAGGCTAGGGTTACATGACGACATGTGTCACGTGACAAGTCGCACGACATATAGGGCAAAACTACACTGGATTTTTTTCGATTGTCATGTTGCAGTCGCAGCATGTTGCATTGGTGCAACTAAATTGACATATGTCGTCGTGTAGCCCTAGCCTTAAAGGGGCAGGGCACTGTGGAGGTCACTGTTAAGGGGGCAGGGGCCACTATTAAAGGGGCAGTTGCTCTGGAGGTCAATGTTAAAGGGACGGGCACTGTGGAGGTCACTGTTAAAGTGGCGTTCACTGTAAATGTTACCAATAAGGGGCAGGCCGCTGTGGAGGTCACTGTTAAGGGGGCATGGGCCACTATTAAAGGGGCAGCTGCTGTGGAGGTCACTGTTAAGGCAGCAGCGTACTGTGGCAGTCACTGTTAAAGGGATGGGTGCTGTGGATGTCTCTGTTAAGGGGGCAAGGAAGGTCAAAGGTCAAAGTTAAGGGGATGGGCTGCTGTGGAGGTCCCATTTCAAGGAGGTGGGGCACTGTAGGGGGGTCAGTGTTAAGGGGGGCTGTGGAGTTCACTGTTAAGGGGGCGGGGTGCTGTAGAGGTCACTGTTATGGGGGATGCTGTTGATATCTTTTAACGAAACACTCAAACATTAAATGAAATGAAAATATATGGTGGATAGGTTATATATTTGTCCAAGGTTCCTCACTTCACAGTTTTATTATCTGCAACTGATCCTCCCCATTCAAGTGAATGGTATGAAGGACCTGTAATTACACCTGCTTGCCGTAATGACCTTAAAATATGCCATCACATCAGAAACCAGACAACCCCTTAAAGGATCTAATGGATCAAAAAGTTCTCAAAGAAAAGTTGCTCCTGTCCATAGCTACCAATCAAAATAGTCAATTAATTTTGGTGGGGCAGTTTAAAAGATTAACCCTTTCAGACCCGGAGGGTTGTTTTTTTTTTTTTTTTCATTTTCGTTTTGCGTTCCCTGCCTTCATACAGCCATAACTTTTTTATTTTTCTGTTCACATAGCTGTATGCAGGCTTATTTTTTGCGGGAGAAGTTGTACTCTCCAATGCCACCATTTAATATTGCATATGATATATGATTTAGTGGGAAGCGGGGGAAAAACTCCAAACTGGGTGAAATCGCAAAAAAAACACAATTCTGCCAGTTTTACGGGTTTTTTATTTATGGCGCTCGATGTGCATTAAAACTGACCAGTTACTTTCATTCTACTGGTCAGTATGAATCCGTCGATATCTAATATGTATAGTTTTTCTTGCGTTTTGATAGTGATAAAATATTTATAAAGTTGGAATTTTTTATTTATTTTTTTCGTTGCCATATTTTGACCCTTATAACTTTTTGGTATTTATGTGTAGGGTGCTGTATGGGAGCTCATTTTTTGCGGGGCGATCTGAACTGTTCATTGATACCATTCTGGGGTGTGTAGGACTTTTTGATCACTTTTTATTTAATTTTTTTAGCCATTTTTACGCTTTTTTCCGTTTTGCTGTTTTCCGTACGGGAAAGAAATTTTTATATTTTTATAATATGGACATTTTCGCACACGGCGATACCCATGGTGTGTATTTTTTTTATTTTTTTACTACTTTTATTTTTATTTTTGGAAAAGGGACTTGAACTTTTATGTTCTTTTTAATATTTTTTTTTAAACTTTATTTATTTAATTTTTTTTACACTTTTTTATAGTTCCCATAGGGAACTATTACAAGCAATCATTTGATTTCTTATATCATAGACTCCAATGCATTAGCATTGGAGTCTATGAGGATTTTACTGCTTTCCTATGGAGCCCTATTACACAGAAGGGTTCCATAGGAAAGTCTATGCAGCAGCCTCCTGTCATTCACTATGTATGACATAGTAACATAGTTTATAAGGCCGAAAAAAGACATCTGTCCATCCAGTTCGGCCTGTTTTCCTACAAGTTGATCCAGAGGAAGGCAAAAACCCCTGTGAGGTAGAAGCCAATTTTCCCCACTTTAGGGAAAAAAATTCCTTCCCGACTCCAATCAGGCAATCAGAATTACTCCCTGGATCAACAACCCATCTCTAGTAACTAGAACCTGTAATATTATTATCCTCCAAAAATACATCCAGGCCTCTCTTGAACTCTTTTAGTGAACTTACCATCACCACCTCCTCAGGCAGAGAGTTCCATAGTCTCACTGTTCTTACCATAAAGAATCCTCTTCTATGTTTGTGTACAAACCTTCTTTCCTCCAGACGCAGAGGATGTCCCCTCGTCACAGTCCTGGGGATAAATAGATCATGGGAGAGATCTCTGTACTGACCTCTGATATATTTATACATAGTTATTATATCTCCCCTCAGTCGTCTTTTTTCTAAAGTGAATAACCCTAATTTTGATAATCTTTCTGGGTACTGTAGTCCACCCATTCCAGTTATTACTTTAGTTGCCCTCCTCTGAACCCTCTCCAGCTCTGCTATGTCTGTCTTGTTCACAGGAGCCCAGAACTGTACACAGTACTCCATGTGTGGTCTGACTAGTGATTTGTAAAGTGGTAGATTAGACTATGTTCTCATCACCGGCATCTATGCCTCTTTTGATGCAACCCATTCTCTTATTGGCCTTGGCAGCAGCTGTCTGACACTGGTTTCTACAGCTTAGTTTGCTGTTCACTAAAATTCCTAGGTCCTTTTCCATGTCAGAGTTACCCAATATTTTACCATTTAGTATGTACTGGTGACTTGCATTATTCATTCCCATATATATAACCTTACATTTGTCAGTGTTAAACCTCATCTGCCACTTCTCTGCCCAAGCCTCCAGTCTATCCAGATCTATCTGTAGCAGTATACTGTCCTCTTCTGTGTTAATTACTTTACACAGTTTAGTGTCATCTACAAAAATTGATTTTACTGTGCAAGCCTTCTACAAGATCATAAATAAATATATTGAAGAGAATAGGGCCCAATACTGACCCCTGTGGTACCCCACTAGTGACAGCGACCCAATCTGAATATGTGTCGTTAATAACCACCCTCTGTTTTCTATCACTGAGCCAGTTACTTACCCACATACAGACATTTTCTCTCAGGCCAAGCATTCTCATTTTATATACTAACCTTTTATGTGGTACCGTGTCAAATGCTTTGGAGAAGTCCAGATATACGACATCCATTGATTTGCCTCGGTCCAGTCTAGAACTTACCTCCTCATAGAAACTGATTAAATTGGTTTGACATGACCGATCCCTCATGAAGCCATGCTGATATGGAGTAATTTACTTATTTTCATTGAGGTACTCCAAGATAGCATCTCTTAGAAAACCCTCAAACAGTTTACCCATGACAGATGTTAAACTTACCGGCCTATAGTTCCCAGGCTCTGTTTTTGGACCCTTTTTGAATATTGGCACCACATTTGCTATGCGCCAATCCTGTGGAACACTCCCTGTCAGTATAGAGTCCTTACATATCAGAAATAAGGGTCTAGCGATGACATTACTAAATTCTCTTAGGATTCGGAGGTGTATGCCATCCGGTTCTGGCGATTTGTCTATTTTAATCTTTTTAAGACGCAGCTCTACTTTTTCCTGTGTCAGACAGGGCACTTTTAAAGGGGAATTTACTTTTATATTCTGCATTCCATCTGACAGTTTATTTTCCTCAGTGAATACAGTGGAGAAAAAGATATTTAGTAGCTTTGCTTTCTCCTCATCGCTCTCTGCAACTCCCCCCTCATTACTCTGTAAGGGACTGACACCTTCAGGTTTATACTTTTTACCATTTATATAATTAAAGAACATTTTATGGTTAGTTTTACTCTCTTTGGCGATTAATATCTCTGTCTCTATTTTGGCTGTTTTTATTTGTCTTTTACATATTCTATTTTTTTCCTTATAGTTTTTCAATGCTTCCTCGCTCCCCTCCTGTTTTAGTGATTTAAATGCTTTCTTTTTGTCATTTATTGCTTTCCTTACAGTTCTGTTTATCCACATTGGTTTTTTCTTGTTCCTTAACCTTTTATTCCCATAAGGTATGTACCTCTCACAATTAGATATTAGGATGCTTTTAAAAATCTCCCATTTTGTGGCTGTATTTTTATTTTTGAGGACTTTGTGCCAGTTAGTTAGGCCTATGGTCTCTCTTAGTTGGCTAAATTTTGCTTCCGGTGTTCTAAGCCCTCAGATGCCTTGGTCAGGATTGCTGTATAAATCAGCAGTTCACCCGCGGCCATGACCTGAACAGAGCGGGCACCATCCATAAACATGCGCCCAGGTTAAACTTGAACTCTGACTGTATTTTCACACACAAGTCATGAAGAATACAATTATTAAATTATAACAATACTGTCACCCTTTTAGCAAAAAAATAAATATTCTCAAGTTATCTAAGAACACTGAGGGCAAACTTTTACATAAAGCACTCCTGACATGTCTGTTTTATAATTTAATAATTGTATTCTTCATGAAATCACAATACTGGAAAATCTTTTTTAATATCTGTATTGTGCTTTTCCTCTGTTATTCCTTCTAGAAATGCATGCATAAATTGACAACTGGGTTACACACCCCTACGCATTCTGACATTGTTCAATCACTGACAACAATACCAGACTGTGCAGGGACACACCCCTTTGAGGATTGGTAGCAGCCAGTTGTCAATTCATTCTTACATTTCTAAGGCAAAAGTGGAGAAGCAGCACAATGGAAAAATGGCAAATGTTCTAGGAAAAATGCTCCAGAATAATCATATCATGAAGAATAGAAGTGTATTCTAAAACAGACATGTCAAGAGTTGCGACAGGTCCTGATTAACAAACATAAAGGTGCCTTATCCCCAAAATGATTGTTCTTTGTAGAAAAGAGTGTATTATATCTTAATAATTTCATTTTTTTATTTATTTAGATCACATCAGTATGCCCGAAGTGCCAGGCATGCCAACCTCTGCTACGGCAACTCCCCCCTCCAGCTCATCTGTGGATTTCTCCTTCTCAAAGGGCACAGCTCCTGCACCCTATGCCCCTTCTGAGAACCAGGAGCCTATCGGTTTGTGCTACCTCAACCTACAGGACAAAGAGAGGAGGGATGTCAACCAAAATTTTGTTACAGAAGAAACCAGACCACGAACAAAGTCTGATCCCACACCCAAGGGATTATTCAGCCAACATGGAACGGTGGGGATCAAGGATTCGCCCGAGGTCAGCAGGTCCCGTTCCTTCACAATGGACACCCAGGTGAAACTGGAGAGTGCCAAAATCTACTGTGACTCCTGTAAGGCTAAAATAAAGAGCCATTTTGGGGGAGGCGACAAGGATGTGAAATGTAAAAACCCATGTGGATACACAGCCTGTAGGGACAACATGGTTGATCTCATATCTTTGCCGCCTCCTGAACATTTGAAAAATAAAGAGGAAGAAGAGGGTGAACGTGAAAAAGAAGGTGAGTCTGATGAAAGGGAGATAGGTGAGACAGCAACTCTTTTGCCTTCTGAAGCACCCCCTCCACCAGGATTTGGGGATAACAGTTCAGATGAGGAAGAAACCAATCGGATTGATGTAAAGGGTCAGGATAAAGGCAGGAAACAGAAAAAAGACAGTGTGATGCCAGTATGCGGATATGAGGAGTTACCAGTCACCCTAATTGACAGCGTCCAAACAAGAACTGTCAAAGATCATGCAAAAGAACTTGATGATGCCCTAGTTTCTACTCTGCAAGCTTTGGAGGCTCTTGCTGCCTCTGAGGACTGTCCCAAAGCACCCCAACCCACAGCAGGTATGTTATGTCACCGTATTCATTCTGTTTGTCCTTGTCATTATTATTTTAGGTCATGTGAAAATAAACATCTCCAATCTAAAGGATGATCAGAACCCTTCATTTTCCTGTAGCCTTCACACAAAATATACAATTCAATTATGGGTTGTCCCATCATAAATAATGGGGGCATATCCTAGCGATATGCCCCCATTGTCTGATAGGTGCAGGTCCCACCTGTGAGACCTGCACCTAAAAGGAGCACAGAGCGGGGAAATGAATAGAGTTTGCACTGCGCATGCGCAGCCGCCCTCCATTCATTTCAATGGGGCCGCTGAAAATAGCCGAGCACTGACTCGGCTATTTCCGTCTGCCCCATATAAATGAAAGGGAGCACGGGCCATGCATGCCTGGTGCGCTCCCATTCACTTATATGGGAGCAGCGCTTGTGGTTGATGGACCCCAGGAAATCCGGGGTCCTCCAGCCACAGCTCTCCCCACTACGATCTCCTCTGGGACCCGCACCTATCAGACAATGGGGGCATATCCTAGCGATATGCCCCCATTGTATGTGATGGGAATACCTCTTTAATATAACGTCATTAGACTAACATTTTAAGTGCAGATAGGATTGATCAAGATTTCTTTCCAGCTTGTTGATGTTCATCAAAAAAAGTTACAAAACCATCTCTAAAGAGTTTGGACTGCACCAGTCCACAGTCAGACAGTGAAGGAAATTCAAAACCATTATTACCCTCCCCAAAACTGGTCGATAAATAAAGATCATGCCAAAAGCAAGGCCTTTAATAATATGCAGAGTCAAAAATAATCCAAAGTTAACCTCTAAGCAACTAAAGGCCTTTCTCACATTAGCTAATGTTAAAGGGGTTGTCTCATCTCACAGTAAGGTCTCATTCAGACATCCGTGGAGCGCGGTCCGTGAAAACCCGGACTGTGCTCCTTCTGAGAGCAGGAGCACATGGCGTCATTGGTTGCTATGATGCAGCGCGCTTCGTGAGGCTGCCGCTGTACTGTGATACACTCGTATCGAGTGTATCACTGTACAGCGGCGGCCTCATGAAGCGCACGGCGTCATAGCAACCAATGATGCCATGCACTCCTGCCCTCAGAAGGAGCACAGTCCGGGTTTTAACGGACCGTGCTCCACGGATGTCTGAATGAGGCATTACTAATCAAGATGAGACATAGACCTGACCACTAGCCAGACATGTGGTGTATGGGAGCTACAGAAACAGAGTAGCACAGGAAGCTATGCTGTTTCCCTAACTTGGAAACTGCATAGCTTGCTGTGCTATGCAGTTTCTGTAGCTCTTATTCACAGAAATGGGAGCTACCAAAACAGTGAGCGCTGGAGCAGTTTCCTGGCCGGCTGGTGGTCGGAACTGTCTCACCTTAGTAATGGCAAGATGAGACAATCCCTTAAATGTTCATGAGTTCACCATCAGGAGTACACTGTATAGCAGTGGTGTGCATAGCAGGATTGCAAGGAGAAAGCCACTGCTTTCCAGATAGAACATTGCTTCCCATCTGTAGTTTTCTTAATATCACCTGGACAAACCAGAAGGCTATTGGAATAATGTTTTGTGGACGGATAAGACCAAAATAGAACTTTTTGATTTCATGACATGTTATATAGGAGAAAGAAAAACACGGCATTGCAGCATAAACACATCATCCCATCTGTGAAACACAATGGTGTTGGTATCATAGTTTGGGCCTGTTTTGCTGCATCTGGGCCAGGAAGGCATGCTATAATTGAATTCTGAATTATATCAGCAAATTATCAGGACATGTCTGAAGACATCCGTCTGTGAGCTGAATCTCCAGAGCATTTGGGTCATACAGCAAGACGACACCATGTACAAAAGTCGTTCTGCCAAAGAAAGGTTAAAGAAGAATAAAGTTAAAGTTTTGAAATGGCCAAGTCAAAGTCCTGTCCTTAAAGGGATTCTTTTTTTATTCAGTCAAAAAAACTATTTGATATATATGAAAATGAGACAGTAAGGATCCCAAGGGGTGGTTACCAACGTTTCAGGAGCCCAGCCACGCGCCGCATCCTCCAAATCTCCTCCTTGCTCTCCCGACGTCACACACTTAGAGCGCCAAAAGGCATGTTTTGAATGTGGAAAAACCACATGTGGAGTTGAAGCAGTTTGCTACAGAGGCTAAATTCCTGCAAACTGATAAGCAGGACTAATCAACAAATACAATTACCATAAAACATTTAGTTGCAGTTATTGTTGCACCAGGGGGTCACACCAAATACTGAAAGCAAAGTTTCACATTATACTTTCGCCACTTACAGACAGACGTAATATTGTATCATTTCCCTCAATAAATAAATGACCAGGTCTAATATTTTTAACTAATTTGTTTGATTTAGTTATCCTTATCTACTTTTGAGTTTTATGTGAAAATCAGATATAGTTTTAGGTCACACTTATGAAATATAGAACTTCCTCAAGTGTTTACCAACTTTTAAACACTACGGTAAACTACACAATTGTAGTGTGATTATTGAAAACCACATTCCAAAACCATTAGCGTAACTTTGGCAACCTCAATCCTTGTAAAAAGGTTTTCTAATAAGTGTTGTGACATGGTTGTGAAGAATTATAATCATTCTGCTGCAAATGAGGATAGGCACTGGTGTTAGGCTATAATTAGTGTTTAGCAAATCGAAGCTGACGAAGTGGAATTCGATCCAAAGATTAGGAAAAATTTGATTAGCACCAAATCCGAATTTCCTGGCGCTTTGTGGTAACGAATTGATTTTTCCCTAAAATGGCGGCTACACGTGTTACAAAGTGAAAGCAAGAAGCCCGCTTGGTCTCCACCATTTCACTGTGCACTGAGAATAGGGAGAGATGTGACAAGCACTAGGAACAGTGATTAAAAGCCTTTAATTGTAAAATATTGGATAGAAAGAGTTCAGGAACAGCGCACGGACAGTGTAAGGAAATCATAGGTAGACTTTTTACACAGTATAAGGAGAGCATAGGGAGAGTGCAGGGACTAATTGAACAGTGTCCCCTTGGTTAACAGATATGCATTTCTATTACACCTTGATTCACTAATACTACTGCTATTGGGGTGTCCAAATTGTTTTATTGATAAGAAATTCTATAATTCCTTGATTTGCTCGGGTGGTTAAAAAATGGTCTAATACTACTGCCATAGGGGTGTCCAAATTGTGTTATAGTTAAGTAATTCTGTAACGCATTGAATCTCTAATTGGGGTGAAACATACTACTGCTATAGGGGTATCCATAATGTTTTAATATTTAAGTAATTCTATAATGCCTTAAATCTGTAATTGGGGTGAAAAAGCACTCTATTTTTAGCTTTCCACTTTAAAAAAATTAATTCCATTAGGCCTTGATTCTGTAATTGGGGTGAAAAAGTGGTCTAATACTACTGCTAGTTTACTCTTACAGTTACTGTACAGTATGTCCAACAGACAGGTGCCAGTGCCTTCAAAGGGAAACAGCAGTGGCAAAAATGTTTCTGGAGCTGACAGAAGTAGCAGCAGAAGAAGGGGGAGTGGTATCAGCAGTCACAGCAACAGGCCAGAGCTGCCATTGTCATCCAGCGGTCATGTTTTGATCAGCAACCTAGCTGTCCTTGAATGGTTGACTCGGTATTCGACATCATCTCAACTGAGATCAGACACCCACAGCCAGGAGTCAGTGCATTCTTCTGACACTAGGCTTAGTAGGCAATGCCCAGGAACAAGCTCTGTGCCCCTGCCTGTCCTGAATATGCCTTTTTCTTTTTCTGCTCCTTCTGCTCAGGAAGTATTGTATGCTGCTGGCTCTGCTCCACTTTTCAGCGATGACGAGCTTATGGAGGACAGTCAGAATCTACTGCCCAACCCAGATTTGGAAGAGAGATCCGCTGCTTCCTTCTGTAGGCGGGCAAGTAGAAACTATGAGAGTTGCGTTGCAGAAGGTGTTGCAAGCAGTCAAGGGCATGGCCATAAGACTGGTGAGGGTGACATGTAGACAGTAGTTGATGATAATAGCCGATCGCATGTGGGATCCAGGTAAAATGGGTCCTTCATCATCATCAGCAGTAGCAGGGGGTGAGGATGGCAGCTTGCCCATGAGACAGCAGAAGGGTGGCAACATACGGCTCAGCCAGCAGTGTGTAAGCTTGGCTGTGATCCAGCAGGGTGAAGGCTTTGTAAGGTCTTGAGCCAGACATGACCGGGTTAGACCATTTGCTACTAAGAAGCTTACCTGTCCAGAAACAACTAGTGGGGCATGGCTTCATAGAGGATGCAGCAGACATACAGCATGGAGTGGTGGGGGGAAAATTTCCTATTTGGAGATGTGGGAATTTTTCATCAGGTCGCCGGAGGATGTCAGTATGGCCATATGTAGAATCTGTGGGCAGAAGGTGAAGCATGGCCAGGTTGCCAATGTTGGCACCACAGCCCTGCATCAACACATGGAGCATCACCATAAAGTGGCCTGGGAAAACCATGGTGCCAATGTTGTGGTACAGCCTGAGGCATCATCCGCCCATAACCCTTTTCTGGCAGTCAAGGCTCCACCACATCAACAGAAGGGAGCTGTGTTTCCTTCTCATCATCTACGGGTCCTGATGCTTCTCCTCCTCACTCATTTTACCAGCAATGAATTTACCATCACTCTTCCAACGGCTCAGAAGCTAAACATGCTCCTGGCCAAGCTGCTGGTACTACAGTCCCTCCCTTTCCATATGGTTGACTCTTCACTTTTCAGAGAACTGATAGCTAGTGCTGAGCCAAGGTGGAAAGTCCTAAGTTGTCATTACTTCACCAAAAAGGCTGTACCAGAAGGTGGGCCAGACCTTGAACCTGTTGGTCACTTGTACAGTTCACAGCAGCACTGGCATGTGGAGCTATAAATATGGTTGAGGACAATATCTGTCCTTTGTGACCCACTGGGTAAATGTAGTTCCTGCCCAGGCACACCAGCAACTTGGCCAGGTGATGGCAATGCCGCGTCCGCATTCTCAAGCTGTGATTCCTCTGCTAATGTCCATCTCTGCCTTTTCATCCTCAACCTTGTCCTCAGCCTCCACTGTAGGCATAGTTCTGAGTGGTCCTCCAGCATACCACCTATGCAGAGCACGGCAGTGCCACGCTGTTTTGCACCTGGCCTGCCTGGGCGAACTGAGTCACACCGCATCCTTCAACAAGAAATAAAATCCTGGCTATCTCTTTGCCAACTGAAGATCTCAAAAATAGTCACCGATAACATGAAGAACATTCTGTCAGTGCTGCAAGGAGGGCTGACCCATGTGCCCTGCTTGGCACACATCTTTAATCTGGTTGTAACCAGCTACTGAAGTTTTTCACCCAACTGAAAGATGTCTTGAAAATGGCCAGAGAACTGTGCATGCACTTTAGTTACTCTTACCGTGCAAAACACACCCTTCTGCAAAGGCAGACTAGTGTTCCCCAACAACGCCTCATATGCTTCCACACGTTGGAACTCCACTATCCAAATGTTGGACTAACTATATGAGCAGAGGAAGGCCATGAACAATTTTTTGATGATGCAGGCAGACAAGGATACTTCCCTGTGTAACTTTGATGTTAGCCAGTGGCAGCTCATGCATGACACCTGCAGTTTGCTCAGGCCCTTTGAGGAGGCCACTTTATTTTTCAGTCACCAGGACAACAGGATGATTGATGTCATTCCACTGCTTCAAGTCCTGGAGGAGATGTTTATAAATCTAGCTGGCCAAGGGACAGGAGACATGGCGCTTTCATCTCACGTCCACCTGTGCCCTGTGAGGGCTGAACTGGTGTAGGAGGAGGACGAGGACATTCGCGCACAAGCAATGTATACAGAAATAGGTGGTTTATATGCACAAGTGACAGGAGAGAAGCTGGAGGAGCATGATGAGCTGGAGGGCGATGAGGAAGACCAGGCAGATGAACACAACAGACCGTGGCAGTATGCAATGGAGATGGAGGCAGGGAGTCCTTCCGATTCCCTTGTGCAAATGGCCAGATGCATGCTGAGTTGCTTGCATAATGACAGCCACATTATCACCATTTGGCAGAGGGATGACTACTGGCTCTTCACCATGTTAGACGAGACAAAATGATGGCCTTTTTTACACCTGCAGAGAGGGAGGATAAACTCAAAACTCAACTAGTATTGAGACATCCTATGTAGTCAGTTGGTCGCTGCCTATGTGCTCGATCGCCTATACCCACAAAGGTCTGATGTTCCACTGCTATAACTGCTGGGGGGGGGCAGGAGCAGCACCAGCTCCATCAGCAGTGACTTGAGTCACCAGTCTCTGATTAGCATGTTTCTGTACCCGCCTACTGAAGAAACTGCCAGCAGCAGTACATGGAGTAGAACTTCAATCAGTAGGTGGTGGCATACTTGGACTGCACCCTGTCACCCGAGATCGAAGATCCCCTGGGTATTGGGCAGCCAAAATTGAATTGTGGCTGCAATTGGCCAAGTTGGCCCTGGACAAGCTTTCCTGCCCAGCCAAAATTGTGACATCAAAGAGGGTGTTTAGTGCGGCAGGGACATAGTTACCCAAAAGAGAACTCGCCTTTCAACACAAAATGTTGAGTGACTATCCTTTGTAAAGATGAATCAGATGTGGATCAGCCAGGATTTCCACATGCCGGTGCCTGATGCATCAGACTAGATCATTCTGTGAATAATGTTCTGACTTCAGTGTGCTGCCACACCAGAACATTGGGAAAAATGGCCCATTACTCCAGGCCATGTGTTTAACTATTCTGATGCTGCCACCTGCCTGATGCCACACACCTGCTGCAATCTTCTCCTACTGCCACCATCTTACATAGTAGCATAGTAACATATTTTATAAGGCCGAAAAAAGACATCTGTCCATCCAGTTTGGCCTGTTATCCTGCAAGTTGATCCAGAGAAAGAAAAAAAAACTGTGAGGTAGAAGCCAATTTTCCCCACTTTAGGGAAATAAATTCCTTCCAGACTCCAATCAGGCAATCAGAATTACTCCCTGGATCAACAACCCATCTCTAGTAGCTATAACCTGTAATATTATTACACTCCAGAAATACATCCAGGCCCCCCTTGAACTCTTTTAGTGAACTCACCATCACCACTTCTTCAGGCAGAGAGTTCCATAGTCTCACCGCTCTTAACATAAAGAATCCTCTTCTGTTTGTGTACAAACCTACTTTCCTCCAGACACATAGGATGTCCCATCATCACAGTCTAGAGGGATGGCCATACTGGACTTAGTATTAACCAATAGACCTGACAGAATAACAGATGTGCAGGTCGGGGGACACCTGGGAAACAGTGACCATAACATAATAACCTTCCAATTGTCATTCAAAAGAGTGTTTCTTCAGGGAGGAACAAAAATACCAAACTTCAAAAAAGCTAAATTTAGCCAACTAAGAGAGGCCATAGGCCTAACTAACTGGGACAAAGTCCTCAAAAATAAAAATACAGCCACGAAATGGGATATTTTTAAAAGCATCCTAATATCTAATTGTGAGAGGTACATACCTTATGGGAATAAAAGGTTAAGGAACAAGAAAAAACCAATGTGGATAAATAGAGCTGTAAAGAAAGCAATAAATGACAAACAGAAAGCATTTAAATCACTAAAACAGGAGGAGAGCGAGGAAGCATTGAAAAACTATAAGGAAAAAAATAGAATATGTAAAAGACAAATAAAAGCAGCCAAACTAGAGACCGAGAGATTAATCGCCAAAGAGAGTAAAACTAACCCTAAAATGTTCTTCAATTATATAAATACTAAAAAGTATAAACCTGAAGGTGTCAGCCCCTTACAGAGTAATGAGGGGGGAGTTGCAGAGAGCAATGAGAAGAAAGCGAAGCTACTAAATGTCACATGAAATGCAGAGTATAAAAGTAAATTCCCCTTTAAAAGTGTCCTCTCTGACCCAGAAAGAGGTACAGCAACGTCTTAAAAATATTAAAATAGACAAATCACCAGGACCGGACGGCATACACCCCCGTATCCTAAGAGAATTAAGTAATGTCATCGACAGACCCTTATTTCTGATATTTAAGGACTCTATACTGACGTGGAGTGTTCCACAGGATTGGTGCATAGCAAATGTGGTGCCAATATTCAAAAAGGGTCCAAAAACAGAGCCCGGAAACTATAGGCCGGTAAGTTTAACTTCTGTTGTGGGTAAACTGTTTGAAGGTTTTCTGAGAGATGCTTTCTTGGAGTACCTCAATGAAAATAAGCAAATAACTCCGTATCAGCATGGCTTCATGAGGGATCGGTCATGTCAAACCAATTTAATCAGTTTCTATGAGGAGGTAAGTTCTAGACTTGACCGCAGCGACTCAATGGATGTCGTATATTTGGACTTCTCCAAAGCGTTTGACACGGTACCACATAAAATGTTAGTATACAAAATGAGAATGCTTGGCATGGGAGAAAATGTCTATATGTGGGTAAGTAACTGGCTCAGTGATAGAAAACAGAGGGTGGTTATTAACGGTACATACTCAGATTGGGTCACTGTCACTAGTGGGGTACCACAGGGGTCTGTATTGGGTCCTATTCTCTTCAATATATTTATTAATGATATTGTAGAAGGTTTGCATAGTAAAATATCAATTTTTGCAGATGACACTAAACTGTGTAAAGTAATTAACACAGAGGAGGACAGTGCACTGCTACAGCAGGATCTGGATAGACTGGAGGCTTGGTCAGAAAAGTGGCAGATGAGGTTTAACACTGACAAATGTAAGGTTATGCATATGGGAAGGAATAATGCAAGTCACCAGTACATACTAAATGGTAAAGCACTGGGTAACTCTGACATGGAAAAGGACCTAGGAATTTTAGTGAACAGCAAACTAAGCTGTAGAAACCAGTGCCAGACAGCTGCTGCCAAGGCCAATAAGATAATGGGTTGCATCAAAAGGGGCATAGATGCCCGTGATGAGAACATAGTCCTGCCACTTTACAAATCACTAGTCAGACCACACATGGAATACTGTGTACAGTTCTGGGCTCCTGTGAACAAGGCAGACATAGCAGAGCTGGAGAGGGTTCAGAGGAGGGCAACTAAAGTAATAACTGGAATGGGTGGACTACAGTACCCAGAAAGATTATCAAAATTAGGGTTATTCACTTTAGAAAAAAGACGACTGAGGGGAGATCTAATAACTATGTATAAATATATCAGGGTTCAGTACAGAGATCTCTCCCATCATCTATTTATCCCGAGGACTGTGACTGTGACGAGGGGACATCCTCTGCGTCTGGAGGAAAGAAGGTTTGTACATAAACATAGAAGAGGATATTTTACGGTAAGAGCAGTGAGACTATGGAACTCTCTGCCTGAGGAGGTGGTGATGGTAAGTTCACTAAAAGAGTTCAAGAAGGGCCTGGATGTATTTCTGGAGGGTATTACAGGTTATAGTTACTAGAGAGGGGTCGTTGATCCAGGGAGTTATTCTGATTGCCTGATTGGAGTCGGGAAGGAATTTTTCCCCCTAAAGTGAGGAAAATTGGCTTCTACCTCACAGGGGTTTTTTTTGCCTTCCCCTGGATCAACTTGTAGGAAAACAGGCTGAACTGGATGGACAGATGTCTTTTTTCGGCCTTACAAACTATGTTACTATGTTACTATGTTACAGTCACAGTCCTAGGGATAAATAGGTGATGGGAGAGATCTCTGTACTGACCCCTGATATATTTATACATAGTTTTTAAATCTCTCCTCAGTCGTCTTTTTTTTCTAAAGTGAATAACCCTAATTTTAATCATCTTTCAAGGTACTGTAGTCCACCCATTCCAGTTATTACTTTAGTTGCCCTCCTCTGAACCTTCTTCAGCTCTGCTATGCCATGTTCACATGAGCCCAGAACTGTACACAGTACTCCATGTGTGGTCTGACTAGTGATTTGTAAAGTAGCAGGACTATGTTCTCATCACAAGCATCTATGCAACGCATTATCTTATGGGCCTTGGTAGTAGCTGCCTGAAACTGGTTTCTAAAGCTTAGTTTGCTGTTCACTAAAATTCCTAAATCCTTTTTCATGTCAGTGTTACCCAGTGTTTTACCATTTAGTATGTACTGGTGATTTGCATTATTCCTTGTGCATAATCTTACATTTATCAGTGTTAAACCTCATCTGCCACTTCTCTGCCCAAGCCTCCAATCTATCCAGATCCATCTGTAGCAGTATACTGTCCTCTTCTGTGTTAATTACTTTACACAGTTTAGTGTCATCTGCAAAAATTGATATTTTACAGTTCAAGTCTTCTACAGGATCATTAATAAATATATTGAAAAGAATAGATATGACCCAATCTGAGTGTGTACCGTTAATAACCATCCTTTGTTTTCTATCACTGAGCCAGTTACCTACCCAAAAGTCAAGTCTAGAACTTACCTCCTCATAGAAACTGATTAAATTAGTTTGACATATCCCTCATCCCTCATGAAGCCATGCTGATATGGCGTTATTTGCTTATTTTCATTGAGGTACTCCAAGATGGCATCTCTTAGAAAACCTTCAAACAGTTTACCCACAACAGATGTTCAACTTACCAGCCTACAATTTCTAGGCTCTGTTTTTTGACCCTTTTTGAATATTGGCACCACATTTGTTATGCACCAATCCTGTGCAACACTCCCTGTCTGTAGAGAGTCCTTAAATATCAGAAATAAGGGTCTGGCTATTACATTACTTAATTCTCTTAGGATACCATCTTAGGTATGCCATCTGGTCCTGGCAATTTTTCTATTTTAATCTTTTTAAGACTCTGCTGTACTTCTTCCTGGGTCAGACAGGACACTTTTAATAGGTAATTTACTTTTACTTTCTGCATTTCATCAGTTTTCCTCAGGGAATATAGTGAAGAAAAAAACATTTAATACCTTTTGCTTTCTCCTCATCGCTCTCTGCCACTCCTCTCTCATTACTCTGTTAGGGGCCAACACCTTTGTATTTATACTTTTTGCCATTTATATAATTGAAGAACATTTTAGGGTTAGTTTTACTCTCTTTGGCAATAAATCTCCCGGTCTCTAGTTTGGCTGCTTTTATTTGTCTTTTACATATTCTATTTTTTTCCTTATAGTTTTTCAATGCTTCCTCACTCCCCTCCTGTTTTAGTCATTTAAATGATTTCTTTTTGACATTTATTGTTTTCTTTACATTTCTATTTATCCACATTGTTTTTTTTCTTGTTCCTTAACCTTTTATTCCTATAAAGTATTTACCTCACAATTAGATTTTAGCATGCTTTTAAAGATATCCCATTTTGTGGCTTTATTTTTATTTTGAGGACTTTGTCCCAGTTAGTTAGGCCAATGGCCTCTCGTAGTTGGCTAAATTTTGCTTTTTTGAAGTTTGGGATTTTTGTCACTATTTTGAATGACAGTTGGAAGGTTATTACTTTATGGTCACTATTCCCCAGATGTCTCCCAACCTGCACATCTATTGTTTTGTCAGATCTATTGGTTAATACTAAGTCCAGTATGGCCGTCCCTCTAGTTGGGTCCTGAACCAGTTGGGAAAGTTAATTGTCTTTGGATATTGCCAAGTACCTGTTTAATTTATGAGATGTACATGTTTTAGTTTCCCAGTCTATATCTGGGTAGTTGAAGTCCCCCATAATAACAATCTTGTGCTGTTAATGCCACTGCTGTTGCCCCCCACCTCACCACTCTGTGACTGGGCCACTATTATGACTCCTCATGCTGTTGTTACCCTCACCCTGACTGGGCCACTGGAATGACTTTTCATGCTGTTGCCACCCTCACCACTCTGTGACTGGGCCACTGGGTTGACTCCTCTCATTGTTGCCACCCTCACATCTCTGTGATGGGACCACTAGTGTCCCTGTTTGGCTTTGTTGAAATCACTGAAAAATGAAATCACAATGGATCCTGTCTTATGAGTATGCATAAGGCTCATGATTTGGATGCCAAAAGCAGGAGTGGGTTCAAAACACAGAAGACATGCAAATACTTCCTTCATGTGTTATCTGTTTTCGACCCACTCCTGTGTTTTGTTTTTTTGTGTCTTACCAATACTGATCAATTACTGACCAAATACTGACCGTATGAAGGTGGATGCTCAAAAGACAGGATCCATTTTTTGTTGGGTTGTTCTTCTGTCGCATCACAAGAAGGGAAAATAAACAGTGAAGTCAACACAAACTTCTGAAATCCTCTTCACTCTGTCATGGGCCCACTAATTGTATCAGTATGTTACACAGCAGCTTCTTAAGCAATCCATGTGGAAACAGGAGACAGTGTTAAATGAGACAGCTCTTTCACACTACAGTGGAGTTTTAGCGGTTGATGAGCCATGAGCCACGAGATGCGACTATAGTTTGGTAGAATCGGTGTGTAAAACACCAGGTTCTCTCGCAATCTATGTGGAAACAGGAGACAGTGTTCAAAGAGACTGCTCTGTAGTAGAGTCTTGGGTCACTGCACAGTTAAGTACATTATACCTGATGCAAACATTGACCTGTAAGGCTGAGTTCACACTTCAGTTGTTTGGTCAGTTAATTCCAGTAGTTACTGTAGGGTGAGCCAAAACCAGGAGCCAATCCTATTCTCAAATAAAGTATCATGAAAAGATCTGCCCCGGTTCTGTGTTTTGGACCCATAACTGACCAAATAAGGAACTGAACCTAATAGTGATGCACACCAATGCGTACATCCATAAACTGTATGTGACCTGCCAGTCATACTGACGCACAGCAATGCACAGTAATGTACAACAACATACACTTTCCCTGCAGGCTGGGATATACAGTGGGAGAAAAAAAGTATTTAGTCAGCCATCAATTGTGCAAGTTCTCCCACTTAAATAAATAAGAGAGGCCTGTAATTGACATCATAGGTAGACCTCAACTATGAGAGACAAAATGAGAAAACAAATCCAGAAAATCACATTGTCTGATTTTTAAATAATTTTAAATGTTTTTGCAAATTATGGTGGAAAATAAGTATTTGGTCAATAACAATACATCTCAATACTTTGTTATATATCCTTTGTTGGCAATGACAGAGGTCAAACGTTTTCTGTAAGTCTTCACAAGGTTGGCACACACTGTTGCTGGTATGTTGGCCCATTCCTCCTTGCAGATCTCCTCCAGAGCAGTGATGTTTTGGGGCTGACGCTGGGCAACACAGACTTTCAACTCCCTCCAAAGGTTTTCTATGGTGTTGAGATCTGGAGACTGGCTAGGCCACTCCAGGACCTTGAAATGCTTCTTACAAAGCCACTCCTTCGTTGCCCTGGTGATGTGCTTTGGATCATTGTCAAGCTGAAAGACCCAGCCACGTTTCATCTTCAATGCCCTTGCGGATGGAAGGAGGTTTGCACTCAAAATCTCACGATACATGGCCCCATTCATTCTTTCATGTACACGGATCAGTTGTCCTGGTCCCTTTGCAGAGAAACAGCCCCAAAGCATGATGTTGCCACCCCTATGCTTCACAGTAGGTATGGTGTTCTTTGGATGCAACTCAGCATTCACTCTCCTCCAAACACGACGAGTTGTGTTTCTACCAAACAGTTCTACTTTGGTTTCATCTGACCATATGACATTCTCCCAATACTCTTCTGGAACATCCAAATGTTCTCTAGCAAACTTCAGACGGGCCCGGATATGTACTGGCTTAAGCAGGGGGACACGTCTGGCACTGCAGGATCTGAGTCCCTGGCTGCGTAGTGTGTTACTAACGGTAGCTTTTGTTACATTGGTTCCAGCTTTCTGCAGGTCATTCACTAGATTGATTTCTGGGATTTTTGCTCAGTTCTTGTGATCATTTTGACCCCATGGCGTGAGATCTTGTGTGGAGCCCCTGATCGAGGGAGATTATCAGTGGTCTTGTATGTTTTCCATTTTCTAATTATTGCTCCCACAGTTGATTTCTTCACACCAAGCTGCTTGCCTATTGCAGATTCAGTCTTCCCAGCCTGGTGCAGGTCTACAATTTTGTTTCTGGTGTCCTTTGACAGCTCTTTGGTCTTCACCATAGTGGAGTTTGGAGTGTGACTGTTTAAGGTTGTGGGCAGGTGTCTTTTATAATGATAACAAGTTCAAACAGCTGCCATTACTACAGGTAATGAGTGGAGGACAGAGGAGCCTCTTAAAGAAGAATTTACAGGTCTGTGAGAGCCAGAAATCTTTGTAGGTGACCAAATACTTATTTTCCACCATAATTTGCAAATAAATTCTTTAAAATTGTGATTTTCTGGATTTGTTTTCTCATTTTGTCTCTCATAGTTGAGGTCTACCTATGATGTCAATTACAGGCCTCTCTCATCTTTTTAAGTGGGATAACTTGCACAATTGGTGGCTGACTAAATACTTTTTTTCCCCACTGTAGCACTGGAAGCAATTTTTGTTGGAAAATTTGTTGAAGCGCTTAAATCTAAACTTTTAAGACTTTGCTCATCTCTAGCCATAATACCTAGCTTACAGTCTACATTGCAAGCTGTTTGGCAAGTTTGTGTTTAGTATAAAACAAATGTTTTACTTAGCACATGAAACTGTCATGTTGAAATAGAAAATGGCCCTTCAGAAAGTACTATATTGGCATTGCTTGTATAGGCAAAAAAAATATCCTGGATTCAATCAATGATGGATTCTTTTATCAGGCTGTAGAATGACAAAATGCAATTCACAGAGAGATTTATCCTCCTCTTTATAGCAATACAGCAATAGTGGTGTTCTATCAGTTGATTCATACCAGAGTTTGTCTATATTTAATGTACCAGGGCTTAAAAATATAGCCAGGGAAATAATGTCTGAAGTAGGGGAGATGGAGGTAGCAGCAGAGACAGAGTTAACAGCATAGTAGGGCTACAGACAGAGGCAGAGCAATCTGGTTACCATCATATGAATACACATATAGTGGTATATATCAGTGCTATACAGGTGCTTTCAGACAATATAAGTGATTACGGTACAGGTGACATCTTTAATTGTAGACATTTTCTTTCCTTTTCTTGTTCATTTGGCTGGCCTAAACGGTTATGGCTACTTTTGAAGATTTCAAAGTTTACTGCAAAGACATAATTGACTTCTACAGCCATTTCCAGCTTTTGTCCCAAACACAAATGAAATCAAACCCCAACTAGTCCCCTAAACTAATTCAGACCCCAAAATAAATTTAGATCCCCAAACCTGACATCTTAAAGAGTAACAA
This sequence comes from Rhinella marina, assembly GCA_900303285.1. Lineage (NCBI taxonomy): Eukaryota > Metazoa > Chordata > Amphibia > Anura > Bufonidae > Rhinella > Rhinella marina. The sequence goes on from ONZH01008330.1 coordinate 29,833, forward strand.
AAATTTTGTAAAACTTTCTTTAAACATATTCTAAATAGCCTAGAAATGACACTTCAGTACAAGAAGTAGCAATGTGCTGTGGAGAGCTTTCAGCAGGCTCAGGCAGGAACTAGCTCCGCTCAGCTAAATAATGGCAAAATGCATTGATATAGAGTACTGGATACTGATGTGCTTTGCCAGAATTGAGCCAAGCTTGAGGGGGGCACAGGCAGGAGCAGCAATGTCTGCTGACTGTAGCTCCAGTAAAATCCGCACTCCAGAAGAAAAACAGCATAATTGATTAATGAAGTATATTAGAAAATTATTTTTGCGATATTTAGAACATTTTTAAAGAAAGTTTTACAAAAGTTTATTTACTCTTTAATTAATTGCAGACTGAAGACCAAATTCAGACAACCCTGAATTCTCTGAAAAAAACTCATCAATCTTGGTTACCTGATGTGAAATCTGTTGAAAACCAGGTAAATTACATTTGGCATCTTCTCTAAAATAGCTGAACTCTCCCAGCACTAGAAACCTGGTATATACTTGGAAACCCTAATCATCACTTGAAATAGTGGTGACCACTAAGAAATCTACCTAATCTTTTCTTCCAGACTAAATACTTACCTACCCTAACCATTCCCCCCTCAGTGCTAGTATATATTAATTTCTTAGTCACCAGCCTGTTTTGCCCCATTGGTATCAAGGCAATTGTTTTATTTTTTTTATTGTTGCATTCCAGAAGTAATAACTTATTTAATTTTCCACCAACAGTGGGACTTGATTTTTGCAGGACCACTTGTAGTTTTCATTTTGGGGTATACTTTTGACCATTTTGGGGTATACTTTTGGGTAATTATTTATTCTGTTATCTTGGTGGAGAATAAGCAAAAAAACACAATTTTTTTTTTTGTTACGAAGTTCACCAGGCCAGACAAATTACATAATAATCATTACGGGTGCGGCGATACCAAATACGTGGAGGGGATTTTATTTTTGTTATTTTTTTATTAAAAAGCATTTTTTAAATAGAAAAAGGTAAATTTTGAAGTTGAATATTTAATTTTTATTAAAATTATACTTATGCAGTGCAATCGATTACACTGTCAGTGAGCAGACTCCCTCTAAACCACTTGGCTGCTACGGCCGTTATTGACCGCAGCTTCTAAGAGTTTAAGTATCGGATCGGCACTTCTGCCAATATGGGCTGTGAAAGCAGAACTTGGCTGTCCTGAGAGAGCCATTTTAATTTTCTTAAGAAGAGCAAAGGTAATTGCATCAAAAGATGTCAGCTGGGTTTGCAGTAATCCTAATACTTAGGTAACAGATAAAGGAAGGGGGCCACTTAAATGTTGTGGAAACAGGCAACCGCCAAATAACATCATTAAAGGCTTCTGATCTTTCCAAATTAGTTTTAAAATTAGAAAGCTAAAAGAGCTTCAAAAGTACAGTACTTAAAATGTATGAGAGGGTAGTTAAGAAGTTAGTGGTGAAAATAAGATCAACGGCAAAAGCTGCAGTATTGTAAATGTATTTACATATAACTATGCACTGAATTTCTGGAGTCTGATCTGCAAAAGAAAGGTTTCCATCATGAGTATGAACAATGTAGAGGATAGCAGGCAGACCAGTCTTGTTCCGTTCACGATAGTAAACAGGCTGCACAGGGTGTTGTTTATTTCGATCCTAGTCATAGAGGCTGAAAATGGAAGAAAATGGAAGAAAAAACAAGGAAGATAAACCTAGTAGGAAAATGAAACATAGACAAAATAGCTTTCTTGAACCTCAAGTTGATCCTATTGAATGGCTTATCAGCGTCTGTACTAAAGAATATCAGTGGGATTTCTCAAGATTAAGCATGATGAGCCACATGGATGACCCTATAATTTACCTATTTAACAGTTTGCTGCATTTTTATAGACAAATAGCGGCCACAATTGGAGTTCAAAGGGTAGCTGGAGGACGAAAGAGTATACACTGGATCTGTTTGTCCTGGTGATGAACTGAATTATGAAAAGTGTATAAACACTCTAATGGTTGGCAAGGTACTGATACTTTTATTGAAGGGCTGCTGAGAGGCATTTGGTGCTCCTACATGCCAATATAAGTATCTCATAAAAGTGAGTACACCCCACACATTTTTGTAAATATTTTATTTATATGTTTTCATGGAACTACACTGAAGATATGACACTTTGATGCAATACAAAGTAGTCGTAGTACAGCTTGTATAACAGTGTAAATTTGGTGTACCCTCAAAATAACTCAACACCCAGCCATTAATGTCTAAACCCGTGGCAAAAATGAGAGTACACTGCTAAGTGAAAATGACCAAATTGTGCCCAAAGTGTCAATATTTTGTGTGGCCACCATTATTTTCCAGCACTACCTCAACGCTCTTGGGCATGGAGTTCGCTAGAGCTTCACAGTTTGCCACTGGAATCCTCTTCCACTCATCCATGATGACATCACGGAGCTCCTCAACCTTCCATTTGAGGATGCTCCACAAATGCTCAATAGGGTTTAGGTCTGGAGATATGCTTGGCCAGTCCAGCACCTTTACCTTCAGTTTCTTTAGCAGTGGTCATCTTGGAGGTGTGTTTGTTGTCGTTATCATGTTGGAATACTGCCCTGCAGCCCAGTTTCTGAAGGGAGGGGATCATGCTCTGCTTTACTATGTTACAGTACATTTTAAGTGTACTCACTTTTGTGAGATACTGTACATGCAGCGATAAAATTGTTTAATAGATATGCAATTCTATTATGCCTTGATTCTCAAATTGTGGTGAATAAGTAGTGTAATTTAACTATTATTGGGGTGCCCCCTTTGTTTAATAGATAAGCAGATCTATTGTGCCTCGATTCTCAAATTGGGGTGAATAGTGTAATTTAACTGTTTCTGGAGTGTCTAGTTTAATAGATACGCAGATCTATTATGCCTTGATGCTCAAATTGGGATGAATAAGTAGTGTAATTTAACTGATACTGGGTTGTCCCCTTGTTTTATAGATACGTAATTCTATTAGGCCTTGGTTCTCACATTAAGATGAATAAGTTGTCCTTTTTTTACTGTTATTGAGGTGTTCTCCTCGTTTCATGGATACACTAACAAACTTTTGACTTTTAGGCTCCATATCTGACCATCCGTTATAGCTTACAATGTGAGACTACTATGATTTTATAGACAATCATCTTGACTATCTCATACATAAATTGGACTTGCAACTATTTAGCATATGATTAGTGATGCAGATTCTTGTCATGTAACTGCATTGTTACTGTTTGTTACTGTTACAAAATAAAGTCGGTCCATCCATTCCAAAGCCAAGAGGTAGACGTCTAGGCAAAATATCTGAGCCACCAAGTTGGCTCATCACAAGGCCCATCACACACAACAGCGGAGGTGGCTCGTATGCTTCATAATATTGAGATCACAGACATCCATTCAAGCACATTGTGACATACATTACACATGTCTGGAATGGTGGCCCGAAAAAAAGGTGAAGAAGCCACAACTTCAATATTTTCATAAGAAGCGTTGGCTCGAGTTTGCAAAAAAGTATATGGACAGTAGAGGATTGGAAACGGGTAATTTGGAGCAATGAGATGAAAGTCAATAGGCTGGGCTCTGGAAGAAACAAGTGAAAAGGGGGCTAACGGATTGAGAAATTGAAGGAACTGTCAAGTTCAGTAGAGGAACCCTGATCATATGGGGTTGTTTCACAGCCAAAGGTATTGGATACTTGACCAGGATCCATGGTAGTCACAATGCTGAGCTTTATGTGAGTATCCTACAAGACGAGTTACTTTGTACACTTGAGTACTATGGATATGAAAAGGACGACATAGTGTTCCAGGATGACAACGACCCAAAGCATTCGTCAAGATTGGCAAATAAATGATTCAATGACAATGAAGTAGAGGTTCTAAATTGGCTCCCCAGTCCCCAAAATTCAACCCAATTGAACACTTGCTTGTAGAGTTGAAGAAAAAACTGTATTTATACCCTAGTGAGTTGACCACGATGCACCAACATAGGAATCGTGTAGGAAGAGACCTAGGAACAGATTTTGGTCGAGACATGCTTGAATCTGATCCAGAGCATGCTCCGAAGGATTCAGGCACTGTTGAAAGCCAAAATACTAACAAAATAATAAAAACTAAAATGTAAAACAGTAACAATGCAGTTACATGACAAGAATCTGCATAACTAATCATATACTAAATAGTTGCAAGTCCAATTTATGTATGAGACGAGCCAAGATGATTCACATTCAAAGCTGTTGTGGATGGTGAGATATGGAACCTGAAAGTCAAAAGTTCAAAACATTGTTACCCTTTTGGTTGTCAGTGTAATTGTATTAGGCCTTGATTCTCAAATTGGGGTGAATAAGTAGTGTAATTTATCTGTTATTGGAGTATCCACCTTGTTAAACAGATAAGCAATTTTATTAGGCCTTTATTCTCAAATTGGGGTGAATAAGTTATTTTTACTGTTATTGGGGTGCCCACCTTGTTTCTTAGATAAGCAATACCATTAGGCCTTGATTCTCAAATTGGGGTGAATAAGCTAATTCTACTGTTATTGGGATGTCCACATTGACACTAAATACCTTATTTTACATATACAGTTACTGTCCAACAGACAGGTGCCAGGGTCCTCTGAGGGAATGAGTAGTGGCATAAATGTTGCTGGAGCCAGCAGAAGAAGCAGCAGAAGAAGGGGGGAGAGGGGCAGCAGCAGTGACAGCAACAGGCCACAGCTGCCATTGTCATCCATCAGTTGTGTTTTGACCAGCAATCCAGCTGTCCTTGAATGGTTGACTTGATCTTCAACATCATCTCAACTCAAATCAGACACTCACAGCCAGGAGTCTGTGGGTTGCTCTGACACCACACATAATTGGCATGGCCCAGTAAAAAGCTCTGTGCCTTCACCTGTCTTGAGCCTGCCTATTTCTTTTTCTGCTCCTTCTGCATTGTATGCTGCCAACTCTATTCCACTTTTGAGGAGCTTATTGACCCCAGTCACCCTCTACTTCCCAGATTTGGAGGAGAGGCCTGCTGCTTCTTCCTTTAGGCGTGCAAATAGCAATGATGAGAGTCGCGTGGGAGCAGGTGTTGCAAGCGGTCAGGAACACAGCCATGAGACTGTTGTGGGTGCTGTAAGTGAGGAGCAGACAGTAGTGGATGATGATGTAACCGATCGCACGTGGGAGCCAGGTGAAGAGAGGGATTCATCATCATCATCATCACGGGCAGCTTGCGTGTGAGACAGAGGCAGGATGGCAGTGTGCAGCTCAGAGAGAAGGGTACAAGTGTGGCATTAATGTGAGATCTGGAGCCAAAAGTGCCCAGCGTAGACTGTCTGCTATTCAGGAACCTATCTGTCTGGAAACAATTAGCAATGCATGGGTTCTAATGTATGGTGCTAATGTAGTGGTACAGCCTGATGCAGCAACCTCTGCATCTCCCAGTGCCCCGCATCCCTTCTCCAGCATTCAAGGCTCCACCACCTCAGCAGAAGAGAGCTGTATTTCCTTCCCATCATCTACTGTTCATGATGCTCTTCCTACTCCTCATCAGCAATCAATCACAGAGGCGATTGCAAAAAGACAATGTGTGCCTGCACTCATCCAACAGTGCAAAAGCTGATTGTGCTACTGGCCAAGTTGCTGGCACTACAATTCCTCCCTTTTCATGTGGTTGACTCTGCCCATTTCAGAGAACTGATGGCTTGTGCCAAGTCAAGGTAGAGAGTCCCAAGCCATCATTACTTCTCTAAAAAAGCTGTACCAGCTCTGGACACATATGTTAAGCAGAAGGTGCGCCAGTCCTTGAGCCTGTCAGTGTCTGGTACAGTTCATGGCAGCTCAGACGTGTGGAGCTGTGTCTATGGTCGAGGACATATATCTTCTTTGCAGCCCACTGGGTAAATGTGGCTCCTGCCTAGGCACACCAACAACTTGGCCAGGTGATGGCAATGCCGCCTGCGCATTCTCAAGCTGTGATTCCTGCGCTAATGTCCATCTCTGCCTTTTCATCCTCAACCTTGTCCTCAGCCTCCACTGTAGGCATAGTTCTGAGTGGTCCTCCAGCATACCACCTATGCAGAGCACAGTGGTGTCATGCTGTTCTGTACCCGGACAGCCTGGGCAAACTGAGTCACACCAGGGAGGAACTGCTCTGCGTCATCAACCAAGAAATCGAATGCTGTTTGTCTCCTCCTTAACTGAAGATCAGAACCAGGGTCACCGATAACGTGAAGAACTTTCTATCAGTGCTCTGTCTTGGAGGTATGACTCATGCGTCCTGCATGGCAAACATCTTTAATCTGGTTGTAACCCAGTTCCTTAACTCTTCCACCTAACTGCAAGATGTCTTGAAAATGGACAGAAAACAGTGCATGCACTTCAGTCACTCATGCAAAACAAACCCTCCTTGAACTGCAGAGGCAGAATAGTGTTCCCCAACATCACCTCGTATGCCACGTTTCCACAAGTTGGACCAACTATATGAGTAGAGGAAGGTCGTGAATGATTTGTTGATGCCGTGCCATTTGCTCAGGCCCTTTGAAGAGGCCACTTTATTTGTAAGTCACCAGGACTGCGGGATGAATTATGTCATTCCACCCCTTCGTGTCATGGAGCAGATGCTTATACATCTGTCTGGCCAGGGGACAGGAGACATGGAACCTACATTAATGCCCTGGAAATGAATACAGGTGGTTAATCTGTACAAGTGACAGGAGAGGGGGAGCAGGAGGATGATGAGGAATACCAGACAGATGACCACCCCAGACTAGAGTATGCAGTATGCAGTGGAGATGGAGGCCCGCCAAGTCCCTCCAAGTCCCTTGCACAAATGGCCAGCTGCATGCTGAGTTGCTTGCATAGTGACGGATTCATTATCACCATTCTGTAGAGGGATGACTACTGGCTCTCCCTCCACGATATTGGACCCTCGCAACCGGGTCAAAATGGGGGCCTTTCTTACACATGCTGAGAGGAATAATAAACTCAACTACTATAGAGACATCCTATGTATTTAGTCAGTTGGTCACTGCCTATGTGCGCCATCACCCATCCTCATGAAGGTCTGTCATTGCTATGACTGCTGGAGGATGGTGGGGGGTGCAGGAGCAGCACCAGCTTTGTCAGCAGTCTCCATTCTCTGATGAGCACGTTTCTTCACCCAACTACTGAAGAAACAAGCCAGCAGCAGGACATGGAGCAGAACCTGAACCAGCAGGTGATGACATACTTGGACAGATCAAATCGTAGTAATAATGAGCCAGCACCGGTTCAGGTCCACGTTGCAGTGGGAAGGAGCGGACCCCACGTTCAGTAATACAAATGATCCCGGCAAACGTGTATGTTTTTCAGAGGTATGCTCTTTTAATTCTACGTAATCATAGGTGTCCACAGGGACGCGTTTCGGCAACCACTGCCTTTTTCAACAAGTGAGAATGACATGGAAATACAATTGGTACATATAGGTGAGCAGAACACAGAAGTGACGTCAGGCGCCAAATCATGGCGGCAAAACAATGTAAACAAAGCTGCACATGGTGTAGCCATTATTGTAGTCACAATTAATCCAAGTGTGTCATATCTATAGTTACAAAAAGGATACTGATCGAATTATTGCACAAAGGATATAGAGTATATTTCTATAGAGATCAACGTTGAGCTGAGGTCTGCAAAGAAAAAATAGGACTCATGAATATTGTTTGCAGGACATTACATGTGCACCACCTCATATTCCCTATTTAAGCCCCTTGGTTTCAGGGTAAAAGGAGTTTTTTTATGTCACCACCACATCTGGGTCTTTTGATTTGTTCCACTACGTGGAATCTTAGCTGGGCAATTGAATGTTTGCATTTATCAAAGTGGAAGGGGAGCGGTAATAATAAATTTTTTGTCCTAATCGTGGACTTGTGCTTGCAAATCCGATCCCTAATTGTCTGCATCGTTTCCCCTATGTACAGCAGTCCGCAGGGGCATTTAATCAAATAAATAACATTCGATGAAACGCAGGTATAAAAACCATTTATCTTAAATGTATGGGGATGTTGAAATGTGGGGCCTCTGATGATATGGGAACATTCAACACAATGGAGGCACGGGAAAGTGCCTTTCCGTTGTGTAGTTAACGTTGTCTGTATGCTGTCCCCTTTCAAGCTGCCCATATGGGCCTTTACTAACTTATCCTTAAAATTAGGGTTTTTTTTTGTTGCACATAAGGGGTGGATTCTTAAAAACTTCCACTTCCGGGTAGGCCTTTGTCAACAGATGCCAGTGTTTACGTACCACTTTGTCAAAATGCGCATTATATGGATGAAATTTCCGTACAAATGGTATTCTCTGTGAATTATCCTTGCTCCCCCTGTCTGTATCTATGACAGAATCTGCCCTAGCTTTATCCAGGATTGTGGTACGGTACCCCATGTCTTTAAACCTTTCAGTCATCTCTCTAATTCTCAACTCCTGTTTATCGGGATCGAACACAATCCGTTTGATCCTCTGATATTGGGATCTGGGGATAGCTTTTTTTAGGGAAGGTGGGTGGGCACTTGTAAAATGGAGGATACTTTTCCTGTCTGTATCCTTTCTGAACAGATCTGTAGACAAGATGCCCTGTGTATCCTTGTATACAGTGGTGTCCAGAAAGCTTACCGTCTGATCATCATAAGTCATAGTGAACTTGAGACCCTCACATGCATCATTAAGGTGTTCGAAAAAGGCTTGCAGGATGGTGTGTGGCCCCGTCCATATGCAAAATATGTCATCAATGAATCTTTTCCATAATAGGACGTGTTCCCGGTACATCTGATTATTATATATAAATGTTTCTTCAAATGATGACATAAACGCATTTGCGTAGGGCTACATTCGAACCCATTGCGGTCCCCCGTCGCTGTAGGTAGAATGTATCCTCAAAAAGAAAGTAATTTTCATACAGGACCAGATGTAACAGATCAATGAAAAAATCCTGTTGTAAATCACTGTAACTGCTAGCACACAATAATTTCGTCACTGCTTCAATGCCTTTCTTATGTTCAATCGCGGTGTATAAACTGACAACATCTATGGTGACTAGCAGGCTGTAAGGCGGTATCTAATGTAATTCCCTTATGATCTTTAAAAATTGTGACGTATCAAGCAAAAAAGAAGTCGTGTTTTTGACCTAGTACTATCGATAATGGAGATAGCACTGAGGCCACTATAGGGCGTCCTGGGGGATCTATGAGAGTTTTATGCACTTTAGGAAGTACGTAAAAAAATGGTGTAATGGGTGTATGATTTACCAAAAAACTACTTATTTCTATCAGCGCTGCCTCCTCTTCATTGTTTACATGCTGGCCGTAATGGGGTAGTGGTGAGTAGGTGTAATTACACCTAACTACCCCATTCATTTCTTTGGGAAGAATCGCTTCCATACAAGTCTATTGAAGCGATTCTTCACATAGAAATGAATGGGGCGGTAAGGTGTAATTACACCTACTCACCACTACTCCGTTACGCCCAGCATGTAAACAGTGAAGAGGAGGCAGCGCTGATACGGCGCACGCCTCCTGTTCAAACAGCTGATCGGCGGGGGTCGGATCGTCGGTGTCGGACCCCCGCCGATCTGATATTGTTGACCTATCCTGAGGATAGGTCATCAATATATACAGTACAGACCAAAAGTTTGGACACACCTTCTCATTCAAAGAGTTTTCTGTATTTTCATGACTATGAAAATTGTAGATTCACACTGAAGGCATCACAACTATGAATTAACACGTGGAATTATATACTTAACAAAAAAGTGTGAAACAACTGAAAATATGTCTTATATTCTAGGTTCTTCAAAGTAGCCACCTTTTGCTTTGATTACTGCTTTGCACACTCTTGGCATTCTCTTGATAAGCTTCAAGAGGTAGTCACCTGAAATGATATTCCAACAGTCTTGAAGGAGTTCCCAGAGATGCTTAGCACTTGTTGGCCCTTTTTCCTTCACTCTGCGGTCTAGCTCACCCCAAACCATCTCGATTGGGTTCAGGTCTGGTGACTGTGGAGGCGTAGCACCCCATCACTCTCTTTCTTGGTCAAATAGCCCTTACACAGCCTGGAGGTGTGTTTGGGGTCATTGTCCTGTTGATAAATAAATGATGGTCCAACTAAACGCAAACCGGATGGAATAGCATGCCGCTGCAAGATGCTGTGGTAGCCATGCTGGTTCAGTATGCCTTCAATTTTGAATAAATCCCCAACAGTGTCACCAGCAAAGCACCCCCACACCATCACACCTCCTCCTCCATGCTTTACGGTGGGAACCAGGCATGTAGAGTCCATCCGTTCACCTTTTCTGCGTCGCACAAAGACACGGTGGTGGGAACCAAAGATCTCAAATTTGGACTCATCAGACCAAAGCACAGATTTCCACTGGTCTAATGTCCATTCCTTGTGTTCTTTAGCCCAAACAAGTCTCTCCGCTTGTTGCCTGTCCTTAGCAGTGGTTTCCTAGCAGCTATTTTACCATGAAGGCCTGCTGCACACAGTCTCCTCTTAACAGTTGTTGTAGAGATGTGTCTGCTGCTAGAACTCTGTGTGGCATTGACCTGGTCTCTAATCTGAGCTGCTGTTAACCTGTGATTTCTGAGGCTGGTGACTCGGATGAACTTATCCTCCGCAGCAGAGTTGACTCTTGGTCTTCCTTTCCTGGGGCGGTCCTCATGTGAGCCAGTTTCTTTGTAGCGCTTGATGGTTTTTGCGACTGCACTTAGGGACACTTTCAAAGTTTTCCCAATTTTTCAGACTGACTGACCTTCATTTCTTAAAGTAATGATGGCCACTCATTTTTCTTTACTTAGCTGCTTTTTTCTTGCCATAATACAAATTCTAACAGTCTATTCAGTAGGACTATCAGCTGTGTATCCACCTGACTTCTGCCCAACACAACTCATGGTCCCATCCCCATTTATAAGGCAAGAAATCCCACTTATTAAACCTGACAGGGCACACCTGTGAAGTGAAAACCATTTCAGGTGACTACCTCTTGAAGCTCATCAAGAGAATGCCAAGAGTGTGCAAAAAAGTGGCTACTTTGAAGAATCTAGAATATAAGACATATTTACAGTTGTTTCACACTTTTTTGTTAAGTATATAATTCCACATGTGTTAATTCATAGTTGTGATGCCTTCAGTGTGAATCTACAATTTTCATAGTCATGAAAATACTGAAAACTCTTTGAATGAGAAGGTGTGTCCAAACTTTTGGTCTGTACTGTATAACTCGGAAAAGGGAATATGAGATGGTGCACATGTAATGTCCTGCAAACAATATTCATGAGTCCTATTTTTTCTTTGCAGACCTCGGCTCAATGTTGATCTCTATAGAAATATACTCTATATCCTTTGTGCAATGATTCGATCAGTATCCTTTTTGTAACTATAGATATGACATACTTGGATTAGTTGTGACTACAATAATGGCTACACCACGTGCAGCTTTGTTTACAGTGTTTTGCTGCCGTGATTTGGCAACTGACGTCACTTCTGTGTTCTGCTCACCTATATGTACCAATTGTATTTCCATGTCATTCTCACTTGTTGAAAAAGGCAGTGGTTGCCGAAACGTGTCCCTGTGGACACCTATGATTACGTGGAATTAAAAGAGCATACCTCTGAAAAACATACACGTTTGCTGGGATCATTTGTAATACTTGGACAGATGTCACCCCAGATCCAAGATCCCCTGGAATACTGGACAGCCAAACTTAAATTGTGACCACAACTGGCTGAGTTTGCCCTGGACAAGCTTTCCTGCCCAGTCAGAAATGTGGCATCAGAGTCGTTGTTTAGTGCAACGGGGGCAAATTACTCCAAAGAGAACTTGTCTTTCACAAAATGTTATTAACCTTTATAAAGATAAATCAGGTGTGGATCCGCCAGGATTTCCACATAACGGGGCCTGATGCATCACACTAGATCATTCTGGTAGTAATGGTCTGACTTCAGTGTGCTGCCCCACCAGAACATTGTGAAAAATGGCCCATTATTTCTGGCCATGTGCTTTTGCGACTATTCTGATGCTGCCACCCACCTGAGGCCACACACCTGCTATCTCTGCTGCCATCTTCTCCTACTGCCACCATCTTGTGCTGTTAATGCCACTGTTGTTGCCCTCCCTCCCCACTCTGTGAGTAGCCCACTGTGTTGACTTCTCATGCTGTTGCCACCCTCCTGACTATGTGAGTGGACCACTGTGTTGACTCCTCATGCTATTGACACCCTCACCACTCTGTGACTGGTTCACTAGTGTACTTGTTTGGCCTTTCTGACATCAATGTTTATTTTACCCTTCTTCTGATCTGTCAAAATAACTGAAAAATGAAATACGTCACAGATCCTGTCTTTGGGACATCTAAGGCATTTATCACAAGGTTAGTATTTTGCATCAGGATTTGATCATGATTTGGAAGCAAAAAGCAGGAGTCGGTCCAAAATACTGAAGATACGCAAATATTCCTTCACTTGCCCTCTCTGCTTTGGACCCAATTCTTTTTTTTTCTTACCAATACTGAACAATTACTAACAAAATACTGACCGTGTGAAGGTGTATACTCAAAAGACATAATCGATTTTTTTGAGGGTTGTTCTTCTGACGGATCTGAAGAAGGGAAAAATAAACATTGACGTCAACACAAACTTACTGCTGACACCCTCGCCACTCTGTCATGTTGCCACTACTTGTATTACTAGGTAACAGAACAGCTTTGCTAGCAATCTATGTGGAAACAGCAGACGGTGTAAATTCAGACCTTTCTTTCACTCTGGAAAGATCAATGTGGACACCCCACAAACCGTGAAATGAGACTGCTCTTTCACTCTATAGTAGAATCTTGAGCTACTGCATGGTCAAGTACATTATACCTGGAGCAAACATTCAGTTTTCTGGTTAGTTAATTCCGGCAGTTACTGTATGGTGAGCCAAAATCAGGAGCCAATCCTCCTCACAGATAACATATCATGAAAAGATCTGCACCTGTTCTTTGTTTTGGATGTGTAACTGACCAAATAAAATGTGAAGTTTGAACTGAGCCTAATAGTGACATACGCTGACATATGCCTGTCATACTGACGCACAGTATGTGTTTCACTACCAGAAAGGACTAGCTATGCATGTTGCTGCAATGCACAGTGATGTACACCGAGATAGACTCTCTCCAGGCTGGGATATAGTTAAGGCTACATTCACACTTGCGTTAGCCTTTCTGGCAAGGTGTTCCTGTAGAGGAACAGCCTGCCGGATCCATGCTACTGCTAGTCCACCGCGGCGCCGGAAGTCCGGCCGCAGCATGGTAAACCAGCCGAGAGGTGGCAGGACAAAACCCGCAGTATGTTTTAATTTTCGTCTGGCTGCCTCTCAGCATGTTTGCCGTGCTGCGGCTGGACCTGAGGCCTGCCCCCATTATAGTGAATGGGGACAGAGAGGACTTCTGGTGGCACGGTGGACTAGCGGTAGCTTGGATCTGGCAGGCTGTTCCCCTGCCAGAACAGCCTGCTGGAAAAGGCTACTGCAAATGTGAAAGTAGCCATATTTAAAGTGAATTTTTGAAAACGTCACTCATTTCTAGTGACAATGGGGCCTGTCAACAGGTGAAATATATGGCATCAATTATACAGTTGGTTCTTGAAGTTGACATGTTGGAAGCAGAAAGCTTCCAGAGAGCATAAAGTTGTGTTGACATGAATTAGTAGTGTGCTGCGCGGTCCTAAAACACACAGCAAAACCTGACATGTTTCAAAGCAGTTTTGTAATGAGCCACAGACTCCTTTTTTATAGATTAAATATGTTTAAAAACTTGTTTTAATTCTAAAAACCATGCAACTAATAAAATATCATGGTAGCACAAAGTAGGAGAACAGTTTTAGGATCGAAATGACTTTAACAAGGACCTAATTTTATGTCAAAGCATTTCCAAAACTGCAGGCCTTGTGTGGTGTTTTTTCAGTATGCAGTGGTCAATATCTACAACAGGCTAACCAGTGACAAGGTCATGAGCAGACAAGCTTTTCCTGAGGAATGAAGGCTATCGCATAGTGTCTAATCCCAGAAAAGAATTACTAGCAAAAACTGCTGATAATGTTAATGCTGGCTATACAGTACAGTGCATCACAGCTTGCTGCATGAGGGACTGTGTAGCCACCTCTCACTGCATAAATCACATGTAGCATGGGCATGTCAGTGTCAGAGCTGGACCATGGAGCGAAGGAAGATTCACACTCTGGAGCAGAACTTCCTGTCCACTTCCTGTTTAGACTAAATCTTCTTTTCTGCCTTCCTAACCATTAAACTAATGCCCTCTACAGGAGTTACCTTTTGTACCAGCATCTCTGTGTGTTACAACCTGTTATTCTGGAATATGGCTATGCCCTGTTGGAAAGTGTCTGTATCTTAGTAAGTCATATACATATTGTAGCTGAGATTTTTCTTTTCCAGTTTGTGATAAATAAATATTTGTTGGCCATCTTGGCAATTGTATATTTTGTTGGAGAGTAAGTGTTAGCATTTCAACAAAGTTTACTTCGTCATTTTGTGGAAAATAGTTATTATTGTTTGCCATATCTGAAACTAAGCTGATCTGGATCCTCTGAGTTTCTTTTAAATTTGACTTGAGGCTACTCCTAAAGGTGTTATCTAAGTGTCCCGACTAGTATTCACCCTTTAACCCCTCTACAGGGATCTAGACTCTGCCACAGGGGAACTAGCAGGCTGCTACCTCTTGGAGTAGTTTCTGTTCAAGTCACTGCTGACCAATTGGAGACAAGAGACAAAGCACCGAGGGATCAGGAAAAAACATAGTCAGGAAAAGGCTGAGCTCAGGGCAGACAGAGTGTGTGCAATCCAATTAATATTCTGGAGGTCAGGACATGCAACTCAGTGTCAGGTAAGGCAGCGAAGGGTCAAAGCTTAAACCAAATGTTGTAACATGGCAAGCAAGCGGCACAACTTAGCTGGAGAATAGCATACTAGAACCTATTATTCAGGTACCTTTCCATGGGGAAAGGTGCCTTAAGTACCCCAGGGCAGCCGGCCAGTGGCTGGGAAAGATTAGGCTGCATACACTCTGGCCCCTTAAGAGATGAAGGGAGCACATGCACCCTGTGAGCAGTGAGAGGCACTGTTGGCAAGAAGCAGGCCTCAGCTTGTGTGGGAGTACAGCATTAATCCAGAAGTATCAGTATCTTCAGTGGATCAAATAAGCTAGGAGCAAATCTGTAGATGAGTGTCTTCAAATGAATAATCATGGAAGACAACCAGACCTAGTCCCCAGGATATGAATTCTTGGAAGACTGCAAGACTGTTGCAAAAGGGCATAGGTATGCATAATGGCCGTCACGGGTTTTTAAACAGGTCTTCCACTCATATCCCTCACGTACAGTGTATGGATCATGTAAAGCCCTTGGAGATCCAATTTTGTAAACACCCTGGCTCCTGGTGCCTATAAATGAGCACAAGAATTGTTCTTCACCATGATCTTGTTCAGACTAAGGTATTTAATACACAACTAGAGAAAATCAACTTGATTGGTGAAGAAAAACTATCCCTAGTTGGCAAGGAAAACTTCCAGATGAATCCACTCTCAAGGTTTTCCTGAAATAGCCTGAGTCTCAGACAAAGATAGTGGGTAAACTCAGCCATGTGGTGTCGTAGCAGGCAGAAGGTTGATGGGACAGTTGTAGGGCCGATGCTCAGGCAATGTCTAAGCTTCTTTCTGTTGGAACACTTCTACATAAATCACATACGGCAAGGGCAGATCATTTGGATTCAGTGGAAGTTGTGGAGTGCAGACATGTCAAATAGAATGACATCTAGGACCTCAGAACAGAACCTGCCTGTTGTCCGATCAAACAGTACTTCATTGACTGATGCTACCATCAAAGGCTTTTCCAAACACACACAGTAGGGATTTGGTACTGGGTCATGGCAGTCTGATGCAGTAATTTGACTAATCAATAGAGTTTCTCAGCTTAGGTGGGCAGTTCCGCAGAAAATGACCCTTGTCACCACAATATAGAAAAAGGTTACTGCTGCATCTACGCTGGCGCTCCTCGTTGGAAATCCTGTCGAATTGCATAGGCTCTCAATCAGCAGTAGAAGTAGTGGAAAGGAAGGGCATTTGAAACAAGTGTGCCAGTCTTGGAGTTCTCTTCTCCCTTTTAGACTCCCTGTTATGCTGTCTGAATCAGAGATTAGTATGGGTAGCATGAGTAATCAGGTCATTCAGGATAGCTGGTATACAGTATCCTGACCTACAAATTCATTCTTTATGGACCTTGACAGTCCTCCCAGAAGGCAGCCACCAAGTCCTCATTGGTCCAGGGCAGCTTTGAAGCGAGGGTATGGAATTGCATGGCATATTGTCCCACTGTAAAGTTTCCTTGGTGGAGTCGCAGTAAAGAATAAGCAGCTATAGCTGTCCATTCGGGTTCTTCAAAGACCATGTGGAAAGTTGACAGAAAGCTCCATAGATTGTAGGTTAGAGGGTGATTTAGTTCTGAGAGGGCAGTTGCCTCGGCTCAGGAAAGCGACCTTGGACCAGCAGGTGGGGAACTGATGAACCTGTGACTCAAAATGGATAGTGTACTGGTTCAGAAATCCTCTGCAGGGCTTTGAATCTTCCTTCCAAGGCAGAAGAGACAGATGCAAGCTGGATCCACTAGAAGAGGAAGCTATGTTTTCTGTACAGATGTTATGGCCAGTGAGATAGGAGCCACAGCTGTAGTTGCCAAGGAGTCCGGACAAGCAGAGATGGTATTAAGTTTGCTTTAGGTTTGCCTAATTTTTGAAAACATTCGGTTCAGACCTGAATCGATTCTGGTAGAACTGAAGTTTCTCCAATTGCCCTGAAAATTGCTAACCCACTCTAGACTCCTAGGAATCTTTTGGAAAATGTGTTATCTTTTTGTTTATTTACTTTTTCCCTCCTCAAGTCCTCAAATGCAATGACAGCAAAAGTAAATAATGTCTGACACGTTTCATGACGTTTACAGTACACAGTGTTTAAAAACACCCCTCCAGCACATGTCATGCTTTTTCAAATTCCACAGCTTCCAAAAATTGTCCCATCATCTGCCCCCCAAAAACCGGGTGCAGATGATGTTTAACCCCTTGGCGACAATGGGCGTACCGGTACGTCCTGGGCACGAGGTACTTAGTGCAACAGGGCGTACCGGTACGCCCTGCATGTAAACCCCCCCTGCACTGAGCACATGAGTTACATGCTGTAATGGGTGCTGTTTAAGACACCCAGCCACCCATAGTTAAGGCCTGGGGGGGTGCCGTGCACCCCCCATAAAGGCGATCGCTGTGAATGGCTGGTCTATTCAGACCAGCCATTCACAGCAGGCAAGGGGTACTCGGCGGGGATAGCGCTATTCTAGCGAATCCCCGCCGAGTGTCAGTATTTAGGGGGAGGTCAGGGTGTCCCCCCGCCCCCCTGATTGGCTGTGGGCAGATGGGTGGGCGGGCGGGGGGGAGATTTGCAATGTGCGGGCGGCTGCCGCAAGTGCCGCCCGCAATAATCATTCAGGATGGCCGAGCGGTATTCAAGCAGAGTATCAGCATACAGCTGATACTCTGCTTGAAACTGCTGACATCGGTGCTAGCACCGATGTCAGCAGTTTAACCCCTTCCATGCCGCGGTCCGTAGGGACCACTGTATGGAAGGGGTTAACAGGGAGGGAGCGCTCCCTTCCTCTCCCATCGGCGCTGCGGTGCGCTGGCAGCGCTGATGGTGTGGGCAGATGAGAGGGAGGAAGCTCCCTCTCCCTTCCATCGGGACGCTGCTCTGCTGTGGCAGCGTCCCGATGGTTACCATGGCAACCAGACGCTTTCGTCTGGCTTGCCATGGAAGCCTGTTCAAGCTCCTGCTAAAGGCAGGAGCTTGAACAGGCTATAAGAAAATACACTGCAGTACACTATACAGTGTACTGCAGTGTATTGTAAAATACCAGACCCACTGGTTCTTGAAGAACCAAGTGGATCTGAGTCAAGAAAGTGAAAAAAAAAAAAAAAAAAAGTAAAAAAAAAGTTAAAAAATTGATTAAAAATAAAAAAACACACAATACATAAACATGTTAGGTATCGCCACATCCGTAATAACCCGCTCTATAAAAATATTACATGAGATGGCCCCCCAGGCGAATGCTGTAAAAAAAAAAATAAAAAAAACTATGCCAAAATAGCCATTTTTTTCCCTCTTCCCTCACAAAAAGTGTAATAGCAGGCGATCAAAAAGGCGTATTTACCCCAAAATGGTATCAATTCAACCGTCATCTTGTCCCGCAAAAACTGTACCCTACCTGAGACAATCGCCTGAAAACTGAAAAAAATATGGCTCTCTGAAAATGGCAACACAAAAAAAATATTTTATTCTGTTCAAAATGCATCTAATGTGTAAAACTTTCCAACAATAAAAAAGTTGGACATATTGGGTATCGCTGCGTCCGTAACAACCTGCTCTATAAAAATATTACATGAGATGGCCCCCCAGGCGAATGCTGTAAAAAATTTTTTTAAAAACTATGCCAAAATAGCCATTTTTTCCCCTCTTCCCTCACAAAAAGTGTAATAGCAGGCGATCAAAAAGGCGTATTTACCCCAAAATGGTATCAATTCAACCGTCATCTTGTCCCGCAAAAACTGTACCCTACCTGAGACAATCGCCTGAAAACTGAAAAAAATATGGCTCTCTGAAAATGGCAACACAAAAAAAAATATTTTATTCTGTTCAAAATGCATCTAATGTGTAAAACTTTCCAACAATAAAAAAGTTGGACATATTGGGTATCGCTGCGTCCGTAACAACCTGCTCTATAAAAATATTACATGAGATGGCCCCCCAGGCGAATGCTGTAAAAAATTTTTTTTAAAAACTATGCCAAAATAGCCATTTTTTCCCCTCTTCCCTCACAAAAAGTGTAATAGCAGGCGATCAAAAAGGCGTAATTACCCCAAAATGGTATCAATTCAACCGTCATCTTGTCCCGCAAAAACTGTACCCTACCTGAGACAATCGCCTGAAAACTGAAAAAAATATGGCTCTCTGAAAATGGCAACACAAAAAAAATATTTTATTCTGTTCAAAATGCATCTAATGTGTAAAACTTTCCAACAATAAAAAAGTTGGACATATTGGGTATCGCTGCGTCCGTAACAACCTGCTCTATAAAAATATTACATGAGATGGCCCCCCAGGCGAATGCTGTAAAAATTTTTTTAAAAAAACTATGCCAAAATAGCCATTTTTTCCCCTCTTCCCTCACAAAAAGTGTAATAGCAGGCGATCAAAAAGGCGTATTTACCCCAAAATGGTATCAATTCAGCCGTCATCTTGTCCCGCAAAAACTGTACCCTACCTGAGACAATCGCCTGAAAACTGAAAAAATATGGCTCTCTGAAAATGGCAACACAAAAAAAAATATTTTATTCTGTTCAAAATGCATCTAATGTGTAAAACTTTCCAACAATAAAAAAGTTGGACATATTGGGTATCGCTGCGTCCGTAACAACCTGCTCTATAAAAATATTACATGAGATGGCCCCCCAGGCGAATGCTGTAAAAAATTTTTTTAAAAACTATGCCAAAATAGCCATTTTTTCCCCTCTTCCCTCACAAAAAGTGTAATAGCAGGCGATCAAAAAAGGCGTAATTACCCCAAAATGGTATCAATTCAACCGTCATCTTGTCCCGCAAAAACTGTACCCTACCTGAGACAATCGCCTGAAAACTGAAAAAAATATGGCTCTCTGAAAATGGCAACACAAAAAAAAATATTTTATTCTGTTCAAAATGCATCTAATGTGTAAAACTTTCCAACATTAAAAAAGTTGGACATATTGGGTATCGCTGCGTCCGTAACAACCTGCTCTATAAAAATATTACATGAGATGGCCCCCCAGGCGAATGCTGTAAAAAATTTTTTTTAAAAACTATGCCAAAATAGCCATTTTTTCCCCTCTTCCCTCACAAAAAGTGTAATAGCAGGCGATCAAAAAGGCGTATTTACCCCAAAATGGTATCAATTCAACTGTCATCTTGTCCCGCAAAAACTGTACCCTACCTGAGACAATCGCCTGAAAACTGAAAAAAATATGGCTCTCTGAAAATGGCAACACAAAAAAAAATATTTTATTCTGTTCAAAATGCATCTAATGTGTAAAACTTTCCAACAATAAAAAAGTTGGACATATTGGGTATCGCTGCGTCCGTAACAACCTGCTCTATAAAAATATTACATGAGATGGCCTCCCAGGCGAATGCTGTAAAAAAAATTTTTAAAAACTATGCCAAAATAGCCATTTTTTCCCCTCTTCCCTCACAAAAAGTGTAATAGCAGGCGATCAAAAAGGCGTAATTACCCCAAAATGGTATCAATTCAACCGTCATCTTGTCCCGCAAAAACTGTACCCTACCTGAGACAATCGCCTGAAAACTGAAAAAAATATGGCTCTCTGAAAATGGCAACACAAAAAAAAATATTTTATTCTGTTCAAAATGCATCTAATGTGTAAAACTTTCCAACAATAAAAAAGTTGGACATATTGGGTATCGCTGCGTCCGTAACAACCTGCTCTATAAAAATATTACATGAGATGGCCCCCCAGGCGAATGCTGTAAAAAAAATTTTTTAAAAACTATGCCAAAATAGCCATTTTTTCCCCTCTTCCCTCACAAAAAGTGTAATAGCAGGCGATCAAAAAGGCGTAATTACCCCCAAAATGGTATCAATTCAACCGTCATCTTGTCCCGCAAAAACTGTACCCTACCTGAGACAATCGCCTGAAAACTGAAAAAAATATGGCTCTCTGAAAATGGCAACACAAAAAAAAATATTTATTCTGTTCAAAATGCATCTAATGTGTAAAACTTTCCAACATTAAAAAAGTTGGACATATTGGGTATCGCTGCGTCCGTAACAACCTGCTCTATAAAAATATTACATGAGATGGCCCCCAGGCGAATTCTGTAAAAATTTTTTAAAAAAACTATGCCAAAATAGCCATTTTTTTCCCTCTTCCCTCACAAAAAGTGTAATAGTAGGCGATCAAAAAGGCGTATTTACCCCAAAATGGTACCAATGAAAACCTCACCTCATCCTGCAAAAAATGAGCCCCCACATAAGACAATAACTCAAAAAAATAAAAATCAATGGCTCCCGCAAACCACTCCATCAAAATCTGTGTTGTAAAATCCATATGGCGCTCCTTCTGTTCTGAGTCCTGCCATGTGCCCCCACAGCAGTTTACCACAACATATGGGGTGTTGCCGTATTCAGGAGAAAATGGTAACAAATTAAGGGGGGCTTTTCTCCTGTTACCCCTTATGCAAATAAAAAAAATTGGGGCTAAAGCAACATTTTATTGGAAGAAAAAAAATGTTCATTTTCACAGCCAAGTGTTTCCAAATTCCGTAAAATGCTTAGGGGGTCAAAGTGGTCAGTACCCCCCTTAATATATTCTTTGAAGGGTGTAGTTTCCAAAATGGGGTCACTTTATGAGGGTTTCCACTGTAGGGGTACGTCAGGGTCTCTCAATTACAAAATGGTGCCTAAAAACTATTCTAGCAAATTTTGCCTCCAAAATCCATATGGCGCTCCTTTCCTTCTGGCCACTGCCACAAACCCATAGAGACGTTTACCACCACATATGGGGTATTTCTGTAAACTGCAGAATCAGAGGAATGTATATTGAGGTTTAGTTTGCTGTTAACCCTTGCTGTGTTGCAAGAAAAAAATGTTAACATGAATAATCTACGAAAAAAGTGAAATTTTGAAATTTCACCTCCATTTTCCATTAATTCTTGTGGAACACCTCAAGGGTTAACAAAGTTTGTAACAGCAGTTTTTTATAATTTGAGGGGTGTAGTTTCTAAAATGGGGTCATTTATGGTGGGTTTCATTATGTAAGCCCCTCAAAATCACTTTATATCTGCATTGGTGCTAAAAAAAAATGGTTTTGGAAAATTTGGTGAAAATTTGAAAAATGGCTTCTAAACTTCTAAGCCTCCTAACTTCCTAAAAAAGTAAAATGACGTTTACAAAATGATGCCAACATAAAGTAGACATATGGGGAATGTAAAATAATAACTATTTTTGGAGGTATTACGGTGTATTTTGAAAGTAGAGAAATTGAAATTTGGAAATTTGCAAATTTTTCAGAATTTTTGGTAAATTTGGGATTTTTTCATAAATAAGGGTGAAATATATTGACTCAAATTTATGACTGTTATGAAGTACAATGTGTCACGAGAAAACAATCTCAGAATGGCCTGGATAAGTAAAAGCGTTCCAAAGTTATTACCACATAAAGTGACACATGTCAGAATTAAAAAATTTGGCCCAGACATTAAGGCCAAAATGGGCTCTGTCCTCAAGGGGTTAAACACACACTGTGTTATGGGATAAAAAACAATATGTCATAGCAGTGGCATTATGGTGGTGGTGGCTTGATGAAGGCGGCCTCAGCAGCCGTACAAAACATAATGGTTGGCAAGTCGTAGCAGTCGCACGATGGTGGAGGTGGAATGATGCAGACAACAACAGCCATACAGATGATGGTTGGCAGGTTGTGGCAGTGACATCACGGTGACGGTGGCATGATAGAGGCAGCAGAAGCAGCGGGCGTACAGAATATGATGGTTGACAGGTTGCAGCAGTGGAACATGATGTTGGCAAGTCACAACAGTGGCATGATTGGGGCGGTGTCAAAATGGAGGCGGCAGCAGCAGTGCAACTATACAGAATATGATAGTGGGCAGGCTGCAGTAGTGGCATAATGGCGGCAGTGCAGTAAATTATATTGCCCCAGTAGAACCAAATACCAGAGTGTGTACAGTGCAGCACAATAAATTGCACCTGCAGAACCAAATACCACAATGCAGCCCAAAATACTGCCTCAGCAGAACCAAATACCACAATGCAGCACAAAATACTGTCTTGGCAGAACCAAATACCACAGTACAGCACAAAATACTGCCCCAGTAGAACTATAGAACTAAACACTGCAGTGCAGTAAATTATACTGTCCCAGTAGAACCAAATACCAGAGTGTGCCACAATATGCTGCCCCAGCAGAAACAAATAACACAGTGAAGCATAATACAGAACTTCTGCTGAGATAGTTTATTTTGATGCACATTAGTATTTGGTCTGCAGTAGACCCAAATATCACAGTGCACAATGTAGTGCCCCATTTTCACCCCCACCATCAGCTACAATACATACAGGAGAATTCAGCACTGCATATCTACTAGTGTACATCCAGTGACATCTTCTCTGATGCAGACATTCTCTTTTTCCTCATCTTCTTCATTCAAACCAAACTGCCATGACGACTCCTCCCATGTAGACGTTCAATTTCCTCATCTACATCATTCTGCCATGATGATTTCTTTCAGCCTTGTCTTGTTTCTGTAGATTTTACCACACAGACATCTCACAATGCTGACTTTTCGATCATCTTCTTGACCCTGGTACCCAACAGCGTAATCCTGCTGCTACTTAAATAAAGTGCAGCTGTGTTCCCCAAATACTATACTGTGGAAAAATAATTCTGCCAGTATTAATAATGTCCTCTATAGTGCACTCAGTAATAATAATATCCCAACAGTTTGCCCTATAATTCCTCCAGTAACAATAATGCTCCCTATTGAGCCCCAGTAATAATGTCAATATACTGTAATAATAATTCCCCCATAATGCCCCTTGTAATAATTATTGCTCTTATAGTGTCTCTGGTAATAATACCCTCCACAGTGCCCCTGGAAATAACAATGCCCCCTATTGTGATTCCAGTAAAATAAGGCCCCCACAGTGCCCCCAGTAATACTTATGCTCCCAATTTTGTCTCTGGTAATAATAATACCTTCACAGTGCCCCCAACAATGTCCATCCCCACTGTCCCAGGTAATGTTTATTCCAACTCTTCCCAGTAATGTCCACCTCCACTGCCACCAGTAATGTCCATTCTCACTGTTTCCAGTAATGTCCATCCCTACTGCCTCAGTAATATCCATCCCTACTGCCCCAGTAATGTCCATTCCCACTGCCTGTTCCCTGTCGCAGGCCAGTTCATCCCCACTGTCTGTGATGCAGGCCTCAGGCCTCTTCTTGCCTGAAGCCTATGTCCTGGGCCAGGAGGATGTATGGAGCACAGTGTCAGAGACATGCTGACAATGGCAGTAGGAGAAACCTTCCATCTGGCCACTAGGTATTAAAGGACCTGACAACAGGCAGTACTGGTGGCGCATTGGCTGGGCAACATAATAATAAGATAACAGCAAGGCCGTCTTGGTCAGGAGCTTTTGCTACAATATGCTGCAATGTAATTATTATGCTGGTGACATGATAATGAGAGCTCAGTAGGGTTGCCTGAGATCTGTATTGTGCTACAATCTCATTATCATGTCACGATGTTTGATGGGAATGATGCTGCAGGCCCACAGTATACTGGGGGCAAATTGTACATTATATACACTTTTCCTTTACAAACACTAAAGAATCATGCATACAATTCATCGGAAGAGAACCCATTCATTACAGTGGGTGCCACAAAAGATACTGCGTGCTATCCTCATCCATATGTCCGTTCCGTGGCTCCAACAAAAATGCTTAAAAAATAAATGGGGGCCGGCTCTTGGCCGAGATCTGTGTTTTGCAGATTCGCGATTTGTGGACGACAAAACACTTAAAACTGTGTGCATGAGCCCCAATTGTATGAACACACTACATAGACAACACTGATCCTGGACACACACCATATAGACTTTACTAACCCTATGCACAGACTATATACCCTATTCACACACACCTCATCTCACTCTACAGTACAGACCAAAAGTTTGCACACACCTTCTCATTCAAAGAGTTTTCTGTATTTTTATGACTATGAAAATTGTAGATTCACACTGAAGGCATCAAAACTATGAATTAACACATGTGGAATTATATACTTAACAAAAAAGTGTGAAACAACTGAACATATGTCTTATATTCTAGGTTCTTCAAAGTAGCCACCTTTTGCTTTGATTACTGCTTTGCGCACTCTTGGCATTCTCTTGATGAGCTTCAAGAGGTAGTCACCTGAAATGGTATTCCAACAGTCTTGAAGGAGTTCCCAGAGATGCTTAGCACTTGTTGGCCCTTTTGCCTTCACTCTGCGGTCCAGCTCACCCCAAACCATCTCGATTGGATTCAGGTCTGGTGACTGTGGAGGCCAGGTCATCTGGCGTAGCACCCCATCACTCTCCTTCTTGGTCAAATAGCCCTTACACAGCTTGGAGGTGTGTTTGGGGTCATTGTCCTGTTGATAAATAAATGATGGTCCAACTAAACGCAAACCGGATGGAATAGCATGCCTCTGCAAGATGCTGTGGTAGCCATGCTGGTTCAGTATGCCTTCAATTTTGAATAAATCCCCAACAGTGTCACCAGCAAAGCACCCCCACACCATCACACCTCCTCCTCCATGCTTCACTGTGGCATGTAGAGTCCATCCGTTCACCTTTTCTGCGTCGCACAAAGACATGGTGGTTGGAACCAGAGATCTCAAATTTGGACTCATCAGACCAAAGCACAGATTTCCACTGGTCTAATGTCCATTCTTTGTGTTCTTTAGCCCAAACAAGTCTCTTCTGCTTGTTGCCTGTCCTTAGCAGTGGTTTCCTAGCAGCTATTTTACCATGAAGGCCTGCTGCACACAGTCCCTTCTTAACAGTTGTTGTAGAGATGTGTCTGCTGCTAGAACTCTGTGTGGCATTGACCTGGTCTCTAATCTGAGCTGCTGTTAACCTGCGATTTCTGAGGCTGGTGACTCGGATGAACTTATCCTCCGCAGCAGAGGTGACTCTTGGTCTTCCTTTCCTGGGGCGGTCCTCATGTGAGCCAGTTTCTTTATAGCGCTTGATGGTTTTTGCGACTGCACTTGGGGACACTTTCAAAGTTTTCCCAATTTTTCAGACTTACTGTCCTTCATTTCGTAAAGTAATGATGGCCACTCGTTTTTCTTTACTTAGCTGCTTTTTTCTTGCCATAATACAAATTCTAACAGTCTATTCAGTAGGACTATCAGCTGTGTATCCACCTGACTTCTGCTCAACACAACTCATGGTCCCAACCCCATTTATAAGGCAAGAAATCCCACTTATTAAACCTGACAGGGCACACCTGTGAAGTGAAAACCATTTCAGGTGACTACCTCTTGAAGTTCATCAAGAGAATGCCAAGAGTGTGCAAAGCAGTAATCAAAGCAAAAGGTGGCTACTTTGAAGAACCTAGAATATAAGACATATGTTCAGTTGTCTCACACTTTTTTGTTAAGTATATAATTCCACATGTGTTAATTCATAGTTTTGATGCCTTCAGTGTGAATCTACAATTTTCATAGTCATGAAAATACAGAAAACTCTTTGAATGAGAAGGTGTGTCCAAACTTTTGGTCTGTGCTGTATATAGATGACATTTACATTATACACACACACCTCACTCTATATAGATGACACCCTATACACACTATGTAGATGACACTTACCCTAGTCACATCAGTTCAGTCCTCCCCCTGAAAAAAATAATCTATTACTTTACTCTAACTCAATTCAAAATGAATTATGATAAAGACACTTTAACCCCTTAGCGCTATTTGATGTGTACTGGAGCACTGCTACTTAGTGCTGAATGAAGAGTATACACGTCATGGCATTAAACTGTCACCATGTCTGCAGACATGGTGACAGCGCTGAGATCCAGGCTGTTACACACAGCCAGGGATCTCAGCTAGCCGGCCCGGGACCAATGTGGGCGGTCCCGGGCCAGCAAACGCTCTGATTGGCTAGTCTGTACAGACTATGCAATCAGAGCATCCGAAACTGTGAGGATCAGAACCTTCTAAAATGTAGATATATGAATTATATAATACACCCCCTCCCCCTGCAGCCATAAATGTGCCCCTCCCCCACTCCACCATTTCAGGATGGCCGGCGGCAGTGCTTATCCCCCGCCCCAATCTGTTTCAGGATGGCCAAGCGGTAAGCAGAGTGTGAACTGTAATATACAGCTCACACTCTGCTTGAAACAGCAGACATTAGTGTTGGCACCGATGTTGGCCGCTTGACCCCTTCCATGCTGTGGTCCATAGGAACTGCTGTATGGAAGCGGTTAAGAGATGGAGGGAGTTCCCTCCCTCTCCTATTGGGCCGATGCTGTGCTGTGGCAGCAATCCGATGCTTGATGGGTTGACACACGGAGAGAGTTCCCTCCCTCCTCCATGGTTACCATGGCAACCGCACTCCTTCACAGGCATCTGGCTTGCCTTGGTATAGCTGATCAGGCTCCTTCTAAAGGAAAATACACTGCAGTACACTATACAGTGTACTGTAGTGTATTGTAAACCATCAGACCCACTGAATCTTCAAGAACCAAGTGGGCCTGGGTGAAAAAAAATCAAATTTCTTTTTATAGCCACACATTTATAATTGATTAAAAATGTAAAAAAATAAAATACACTACACATATTTGGTATCATCGCGTCCGAAATGACCTGCTCTATGAAAGGGTCATGTTATTTTCCCCACACGGTGAACGCAATTAACCACTTCCCATCCGGGCCATTTACCCCCTTCCTGACCAGGCCTAATTTTGCAAATCTGACATGTGTCACTTCATGTGGAAATAACTTTGGAACGCTTTTACTTATCCAAGCCATTCATAGATTGTTGAGATTGTAAATTTGAGTCAATATATTTTACCTTTATTTATAAAAAATCCAAAATTTACTGAAAATTTTGAAAAAAAAATCACAATTTTTTAAATTATTAATTTCTCTGTTTTTAAGTTGCATAGGGATATCTAATAAAATTGTTATTATTGAATATTCACCATGTGTGCACTTTATGTTGGAATAATTTTGGAAATGTAATTTTATTTTTTGAGGACGTTAGAAGGCTTTGAATTTTAGATGTAATTTTTAAGACTTTGATCTTTTTAAGACTTTGATTAAGACTCATGAAAATTTCCAATAGTTATTTTTAAAGGACCCTTGCAATTCTAAAGTGACTTTGAGGGGCTTAAATAATAGAAACCTCCCATAAATGAACATATTTTAGAAACTACAGCCCCCAATGTAATCCAAACTGATTTTTACAAAGTTTGTTAACCCTTTAGATTTCCCACAAGAATTAAAACAGAAGGAAGGTGAAATTTAAAAATAAATATATTTTTTTGCAGATTTTAAATTTTTAATTCATTTTTCCTATAAGATAGCAAGGGTAAACCGCAAATCAAACCTGAATATTTATCTTCCTGATTCTGAAGTTTGCAGAAACACCCCATATGTGGTTGTAATCTGCTCTGTGACCGGCAGTAATGAGAGGGAGATAGTACACGCATTTGTGATGGCTTTGACAGCTTGTCAGATTGATCAAAATCCTGGAGGCCAGGAAAAAAAGGTTTCAGGTTAAAGCTCCATGTTCTTGGCTGTCAGGAGGCAGCTGAGTCACAGAGCTTCTATGTACAGGTGCTGTACACAGAGGGCAAAGCTCAAGGACGTTTTAAAACGTCCATTCAGAGATAGAGATCCACTACCAAGACGTTTATAGTCAATGGGTAGACTGGAAGTGGTTAAAAAAAAAAAAAAAAAAAAAAAAGAGAGAAAAACTATGATGCAATTTAAATTTTGCCCACCTCACTTCCCAAAAAAAAAGTATTAAAAGTGATCAAAAAGTCGTAAGTAACACAAAATAGTACCAATAAACCATCACCTCATGCCGAAAAAAATGACCCCCTACTAAAAACATAGACAAATTAGGTATCGTTGCGTCCGTAACAACCTGCTCTATAAAAATATTACACACTCTTCCCACAAAAAGTAAATGGCGTAAAAAATTAAATAAAAACTGTGCAAAAAAAAGCCATTTTCTGTCACCTTATATCACAAAAAGTGTAATACCAAGTGATCAAAAAGACCTATGTACCCCAAAATAGTACCAATCAAACCGTCATCTCATCCCAAAGAAAATGAGCCCCTAAATAAGACAATCGTCCAAAAAATGAAAAAAAATATGGCTCTCAGAATATGGAGAAACTAAAACATGATTTTTTGTGTATCAAAAATGCTTTTATTGTGATAAAGTGATATTAATTTTAAAAAGTATACTTATTACGTATCGCCGTGTCCGTAACAACCAGCTATATAAAAATATCACATGATCTAACCTCTCAGGTGAGCACTATAAAAAATAAAATAAAAATTGTGCCAAAAAAGCCATTTTTTGTCACCTTACATCACGAAAAGTGTAATACCAAGCGATCAAAAAGTCATATGTAACTCAAAATAGTGCCAATCAAATTGTTACTTCATCCTGCAAAACATAATACCCTACCTATAAAGAATAAAAAAAAAATGGCTTCAGAAAATGGAGACACAAAAACATGACTTTTTTAAGCGCTTTCTTATGTAAAAGTGAAACAAATAAACAAAGAAAGTAAGCATATTTGATATCATCGCGTGTGTAACAACCTGCTCTATAAAAATAGCACAAGATCTAACCTGTCATATGAACATTGTAAAAAACTAAAAATTAAAGCTGTGCCAGAACAACCTTTTTTTGTTACCTTGCCACAAAAAATGTAATATAGAGGGATTAAAAATCATATACCCCAAAATAGTATCAAAAGAACTGTTACCTTATCCCGTAGTTTCTAAAATTGGGTCACTTTTTGATTGTTTCTACTGCAGGGTGCATCAGGGGGGCTTCAAATGGGACATGGTGTCTAAAAACCAGTCCAGCAAAATTTGCCCTCCAAAAACCATACGGCGCTCCTTTTCTTCTACGCTCTGCTGTGCGCCCTTACAGCAGTTTACAACCACGTATGAGGTGTTTCTGTAAATCGCAGAATCAGAGTAATAGATTGAGTTTTGTTTGACTGTTAACCCTTGATGTGTTACAGGAAAAAATGGATTAAAATGGAAAATCTGCCAAAAAAATGAAATTTAGAAATGTCATCTCCATTTTTCTTTAATTATTGTGGAATACATAAAGGGTTAACAAAGTTTGTAAAATCAGTTTTGAATAACTTGAGGGGTGTAGTTTCTAAATTGGGGTCATTTATGGGTAGTATCTAAAATGGTTTTGGAAATTTTCTTAAAAATTTTAAGAATTGTTTCTAAAATTCTGAGCCTTCTAATGTCCTAAAAAAATTAAATTAAATTTACAAAATGATGCCAACGTAAAGTAGACATATGGGAAATGTAAAGTAATAAATATTTTGTGAGGTATCACGATCTGCCTTAAAAGCAGAGAAATTCAGATTTTGAAAATTACAATTTTTTTCAAATTTTCTGTAAATTTAGGAGTTTTTATAAATAAAGGCGATTTACATTGACTCAAATTTAACACTGTCATAAAGTACAATGTGTCACGAGAAAACAGTCTCAGAATGGCTTGGATAAAAAAAAGTGTTCCAAAGTTACTACTACATAAAGTGACACATGGCACATTTCCAAAATGGGGCCTGGTCCTTAAGGTGAAAAATGGCAATGTCATAAAGGGGTAAAACACCTAAGACATAGATCTCCCATTTACTTCATATCCTACTATAAATATGCATTTTGTTTTGCTTAATATAAGCTGTTTTTTCAATTGTTCTATTTAAATTTATTACATTTATTCACTCTTTCACTGTGGGTACAGTAGTTCTAATCCACTTTCTAGCAATCAATAAACGGGCCACAAAAAGCCAATCTTTTGTTTTGAGGAATTTCACCCAAGACGCATATAAAATCCAACTGAACAAATTTAAGACTAAGAAGACTAAGAATATTTCCTATATTTGTATAAGATCTTGCCAAAATGGCTGTATCTTAGGACAGCGCCACCACATGTGGATAATATCCGCATTACTGTTTTTACGTCTTGGGCAAATATTTGGAGTATTAGTTGAGAATTTATTAAGCCATCTAGGGGGTCGCATATCAGCGGTGTAAAATCATAAACTAAGTAACTCTCTGAGAGGGGTTCCTTAAGTAATTACTAGCTTTCCAAAAGCTCTTCCATTGTTCATCAGTTAAAAGGCCTATATCCTTTTCCCATGCATCCTTGCTATTACACCCTACCTCACTATGTATTATTTCCCTTACTTTTATATATAAAGTTGAAACCAACCTGTGCTTATCTTTCCAAACTAAAATTAAATTCATCAAATCATGTGAAGACAGTGCTATAAACTTCTTATTTTAACTCCTTTGAAAACTACACAGTTGAATTTATCTAAAAAAACCTTTCCCTAGCTTCCCCCAAATTCCCTAATAACTATTCCCCATCCTTACTATATTGTTCTATAAACCACTAAACCACAGTCCCTTTGTAGTCCAATACTCAGCTTCACCAATTACCCCCAGTGAACTATTATACCATAAAGGAGTCATCCGTGTTAATCCCCTTCAACTCCAAATATTTCTTAATTTTTCCCCACACATTAACCAATAATTTCGCCATTGGAAAACTATACTCTCCCTTACTGTTCAGTTAATCCAATTCAAGTAATGCAAAAATATTAGGCAGAGCCCACACTATTACTCTCCAAATACTGTAAAAAATCCACCTGTTCCTAATTTATAATTAATGCAATACTGGACGCCAAATAGTATAATTTCATATCAGGTACCCCCAAACCTACTTGATCATAAGCCCTTGCGAAACATAGTAACTTTTTCCTAACTCTTTTACCCGTCCATATTAGCTCATTAATCATATTCTTCCCAGATAAATAGGACAATTCCTGATAACACATAACAATTGAAGTAACAATACCATTTTTATCAGACCGATCGTATCCGCTTTATTTAAAGAGAGTTTATTCCATATCTTAATCCTATCTCTAATTTTCCAAAACAACGGGGTCAAATTTAAAGAGGACCTTTCACCACTGACATTCCTGTTTTAATAGCTTCATGCATTCCTCATATAATAACAATTCTGGAGCATCTATTCTTATGTCTCTATGTTATGCCATTCCTTTATTATTCACACTAGAAGTTAAGAATGAATTGCTATTAGCCTTCAGTAAGGGTACATGGGGTGGTAACCAGTTGGAGGGGGTGTACCTGTACAGACTCACTCTATCCAATCAGTGCTGCCATTTTCAGACTGTGCAGGTACACCCCCCCCCCCCCAACTGGTTACCTCCTCTCTGTACCCTTACTGAAGGCTAATATCAATTCATTCATAACTTCTAGTGCAATAATAAAGGAATGGCACAAGATAGAGCCATAGGAATAGATGCTCCAGAATTGTTAGTACGTGCATGTACTGTAGCTTTAACTCAACAAATCTAACAGGATCATTTGATATTTCTAACCCCAATATTCAAAGCTATCCTGAGGGTGCAATATCCTTAACCACTTGAGGTCTGGGCCATTTACCCTCTTCCTGACCAGGCCTAATTTTGCAGATCTGACATGTGTCACTTCATGTGGTAATAACTTTGGAACGCTTTTACTTATCCAAGCAATTCTGAGATTGTTTTCTCATGACACATTGTACTTCAAGATAATGGTAAATTTGAGTCGATAAGTTTTAATTTTATTTATAAAAAAATCCAAAAGTTAACGAAAACTTGAAAAAATTCACTGTTTTCTAAATTTGAATCTCTCTGCTTTTAAGACAGATAGTGACACCCCATAAAATACTTTTTAATTTACATTCCCCATATGTCTACTTTACGTTGGCATCATTTTGGTAGTGTCATTTTATTTTTTTTAGGTTTAGAATTTTAGACGCAATTTTTGCAAATTTGCAAAATCAACTTTTTAAAGGACCAGTTCAGTTCTGAAGTCACTTTGTGGGCTTACATATTAGAAACCACCCAGAAATTACCTCATTTTATAAACTACACCTCTCAAACTATTCAAAACTGGTTTTAGAAATGTTGTTAACCCTTTAAGTATTCCACAGGAATTAAAGCAAAATAGATGTGAAATTTCAAAATTTCACTTTTTTTGCAGATTTTCAATTTTAATCATTTTTTTCCTGTAACACATCAAGGGTTAACAACAAAACAAAACTCAATATTTATTACACCGATTCTGCAGTTTGCAGAAACATCC
This sequence comes from Rhinella marina, assembly GCA_900303285.1. NCBI lineage: Eukaryota > Metazoa > Chordata > Amphibia > Anura > Bufonidae > Rhinella > Rhinella marina. Next base: position 62,968 of record ONZH01008330.1, read on the forward strand.
CACATGTGGTCCTAAACTGTTATTTGGGGATACGCCAGGGCTCAGAAGGGGAGGAGCAGCATCTGCATTTTCTAACATGGAATTTTCTGTCATGGTTTTTAGGAGCGATAACTTTTTAATTTTTTTGTTGACTGAGCTGTGTGAGGGACAAGTTGTGCTTTTTATTGGCACCATTTTGGGGTACATCCGGCTTTCTGATCACTTTTTAATCTAATTTTTGGGAGGTTAACTAAAAAAAAAAGCAGTTTAGGGGCATTTTTCTATATTTATTTTTACACCATTCACTTGATGGGGTAGATCATGTCATACTTTTGTAGAGCCAGTTGTTACGGACGCAATGATACCAAATATGTCTGTTTTATTTTTTTTATGTTTTACACAATAAGAGCATTTTTAGAAAAAAAATCATGTTTTTGTGTTGCAAATTTTTAAGAGCCATTTTTTTTTTCATTTTTCTAGGTATGATCTTGTGTGAGGGCTCATTTTTTGTGGGATGAGGTGATGTTTTTATTGCTACCATTTTGTGATGCATACGACTTTTTGATTGTTTGATATTATGTCTTTTGGTAGGTGAGGCGACAAAAAAAAGCTGTTTTGGCATAATTTTTATTAGATTTTTTTTACGCAGTTCACTTGATGGGGTAGATCATGTGATATTTTTATAGAGCCGGTCGTTGCGGAAGCGGCGATACCAAATATGTCTATTTTATTTATTTATTTTTATTTGTAACATTTTTTTTAATGACATATTTGGGGGGAAATTATTTTTTTATAATTTTTTTTTAATAATACTCAATTTTTTTTATTGTTTTATTTTTTATTTTACACTTTGTGTCCCCCATAAGGTCATACAAGACCTCAGGGGGACATTTAACTTCACTTATTTTTTTTAATTTTTTTTTACACTTGATTTCTCCTGTAACTGGGGTTGACATAGTAGCCCCAGTTACAGGGGAAATACATCCCCAGAGAGGCTGTATAGCATAATACTATGCTGTACAGCCTCAGTGCAGGGCTGATCGGGTCTATGAGAGACCAGGCAGCTCCTGCACTCTCCCGGCCCTGGCGATCATGTGACCGCCGGGCCGGAACAGGAAGCGAGATTTAGAAGGCAGGGACCATTCCCAGGGGTCTCTTCGGGGTACCCTGCTGCCCCCACAACAGCTGCCCCTTTAATAGTGACCTCTACAGTCCTCTGCCCCTTAACAGTAGCCTCCACAGTCCCCGCCCCCTTAACAGTGACACTCCCCCCTCCTTAACAGTGTCCGTACCTTCCAACCGTCCTGGATTTGCAGGACAGTCATGGATTTCAGTGGCTGTCCCATGGTCCCAGTATGGGGGAGGGATGTCCCGCTTTCTGTCAGGGGTCCCTGCTTCCATAGGACCTGGAGACGGTTGCCTGACATGATGAAGCAAGAGCCATCCATCGGCTCCCTGCTCAATCATTCCTCTCCCCTGCCGGCGCTCCACACTACAGGTCTGGGCAGGGGGCAGGGCCGACTGGGAGCTCCGTGTGTCCTGCTGTTAGTGTTGCTGCTGCTGGGGAACAAGGTAAGTATGTGGAGTGAGGGAGCACATCTGGGCATATTACAGTGAGGGGGCACAGCTTGGGACCTCCACAGCAACTGCTCCTTTAATACTGACCTCTACAATCCCCTGCCTTAAAAGTAACCTCCACAGTGCCCATCTCTTTAACAGCGACCTCCACAGCGGCAACCTCTTTATTAGTGACCTCCACAGTACCCCGTCTCCATAACAGTGATTTCCACAATAAACCACCCCCTTAACAGTGACCTCCATAGTGCCCCGTTCCTTTAAAATGTGACCCCCACAAACCCTGCCTTTACAGCACCCCACCCCTTAATACTGACCTCCATAGCGGACCATCCCCTTGACTGTGACCTCCAAAGCAGACTGCCCTCTTAACTGTGACCTCTACAGCGCTCTGCTCCTTTAAGAGTGTCATCCACAGCACCCTGTACGGTGACCTACAGCAGTGAAGAAAAATGGCTGGGTTGTTATTGAAACCTGGTGTAAAACTGTGTGTATGTAGAGACTGAAGGACTTTCAAACTTCTATTGGCTGATAAGGGTCATGTGACTGTGTGTATGGCAGTTGGGACATGAGTGAAAGACCTGTGGGCTTCTATTGGCTAATCCAGGGCATGTGATGGTGCCATATTTGCATTTTTTGGGAACAGTGTGTCCTTGAGAGCTGAGACCCAGTCTAAACTCTTCCCAGACACCTGATGTACCTATGTGCCAGATTTGCTGCAGATTGGTCCACTGGTTTGGCCGTGCATAAAAACAGACAGACAATAGACAGACAGAAATTCATTTTTATAAATATACTAGCAGAAGGACCCAGCTTTGCACGAGTATATTTCATCTATTTCATTTAACGTTTTTGTGTGAGGTTAAAAGATATCCACAGTGTTCTTCATCACAGTGACCTCTACAGCATCCCACCCCTTTAACAATGATTTCTACAGTACTCTCTTAACAGTGACCTCCACAGTACACCGTTCCCTTAAAAGTGACCTTACAGTACCCTGCTGCCTTAACAGTGACCTCTACAGCAGTTGCCCCTTTAATAGTTGCCTCCACAGTCCCCTGTCCCCTTAACAGTGACCTCCACAGTGCCTGTTATTTTAACAGTGACCTACACAACAGCCTGCCCCCTTAGCAGTAACATCCACAACGAACGCCCCTTTAACAGTGACCTCCGCAGTACTATCTCTCCTTAACAGTGCTACCTTAACAGTGAACTCCACAGCAGCTGCCTCTTTAATGGTGGCCTCGCCCCTTAACAGTGACCTCCACAGAGCTCCGTTCCCTTAAAAAATGTGACCTCCACAACACCCCACCCCCTTAACAGTGACCTCTACAGCACACTGCCCCTTAACACTGACCTCCATAGCAGACAGTCCAATTAACTGTGACCTCCATCGTTCCCTGCCCCTTCCCTGACCTACTGCAGTGAAGAAAAATGACTGAGTTGTTATGGAAACCTGGTGTAAACCTATGTGCATGTCGAAACTGAAGGACCTGCTAGCTTCTATTGGGTAATAAGGGTCATGTGACCGTGTGTATAGGATATGAAGAGAAAGACCTGCAGGCTTCTATTGGCTAATGCAGGTCATGTGATAGTGCCATATTTGTATATTTTGGGAATATCTCAGGAACGGTACGTCCTAGAGAGCTGAGAGGCTAAAGGTCTAAAACCTTCTCTGGCACCTGATGTACCTGTGTGCCAAATTTGGTGCAGATCGGTCCAGTCATTTGGTTGCGCATAAAGAACAGACAGACAGATAGAAACTCATTTTTATACTAGCAGAAGGACCCGGCTTTGCATGGGTATATATTATCTATTTCATTTAATGTATTTGTGGGCCGTTAAAAGATATTGACAGTATCGCCAATAACAGTGACCTCTATCCCCGCCCCTTAACAGTGAATGCTACAGCCCCATAACCCCTTAATACTGACCCCCCACATTGCCCCGCCTCCTTAAAATAGGACCTCCATAGCAGCCCGCCCCTTAACTTTGACCTTCACAGCAGCCTGCCCCTTTAACAGTGAGTTTCACAGCACCCCACTCCCTTGACAGTGACCTCCTCAGGGGCCCGCCCCTTAACACTGCCCTCCATAGGGGACCGTCTCCTTATCTGTGACCTCTACTGTTCCTTGCCCCTTTAACAGAGACCTCCACAGCACATGTCCCTTTAACAGTGACTGCCACAGTACCCCGTTCCCATAAAAGTAACCTCCAAAGTACCCTACTCCCTTAACAGTGACCTCACAGTACCCTGCTACCTTAACAGTGAACTCCACAGCAGCTGCCCCTTTAATGGTGGCCCTGCCCCCTTAACAGTGACCTCCACAGTGCCCGCCCCTTTAACAGTGACCTTCACAGGGGGCTGACCCCTTAACAGTAATATCCACAGTGAACGCCCCTTTAACAGTGACCTCCACAGTACCCGACCCTTTAACAGTGACCTCCACAGCAGCTGCCCCTTTAATAGTGGCCTCTGCCCCCTTAACAGTGACCTCCAAAGCGCCCTGCCCCTTTAAGGCTAGGGCTACACGACGACGTGTCGTGCGACATTTTGTCGCACCAATGTCGCACATCAATTTTTATAATGAGAGACTATAGAGTCGCACTGCGACTTATTGCGACATGCTGCGACTGCGACACGATAGTCGCAAAAAATCCATTCAAGACGGATTTATGTACGACTGTCGCGTCGCAGACGCAGCATGTCGCAGGGCAACACTATAGATTATCATTTTAAAAAATTGTTGTACGACATCAATGTCGCTTTACACATATAGCAGTGTAGTTGTGCCCTATGTGTTGTGCGACTTATTGTTGTCGTGTAACCCTAGTCAGTGAAGGAAAATGGCTGGGAGGTTATGGAAACCTGGATTATGTGCATGTAGCCATGTGTAAGAAGCAGGCTGCGCCAAGGCCTGTGGGAGGTAAGCATTGAATTGTGTTTTGGGGAGCTATTTACCTGAGCTCCTCAGCTGGCTGCTAATTACCTCGCTGGGTTGTTATGGAAACCTGTATGTATGTGGAGAGTATGGCAGTTGGGATTTGAAGAAAAAGACTTCCAGGCTAATATTGGCTAATGTAGGTCATTTTTGGGGAATATCTCAGGAACGGTACGTCCTAGAGAGCTGAGACCTGGTGTAAAACTTTCCCGGACACCTGATGTACCTGTGTGGCGAATTTGGTGAAGATCGGCCCAGTAGTTTGGTCACGCATAAAGAACAGACGGACAGACAGGAACTCATTTTTATAATAAAAGAAGATATATGAGATAAGCGATAATCTACTCTCGTGACAGTTATAATCATAGCGTGTAACGAGTATCGCTACAGAAGCGTTCCACATGCTTTACATTAAAGATCAGGTATGGACAGGAAGGATAATGTAAGATTGGAACTTTATTGATGTACTAGAAGAAGGACCCGGCTTCGCACGGGTATATTTCATCTATTTCATTTAATGTTGGTGTTAAAAGATATTGACAGTATCCACTATAACAGTGACATCTACAGTACCCCACTCCTTTAACAGTGACCTCCACAGCGGCCTGCCCCCTTAACAGTAACATCCACAGCGCCCTCCCCTTTAACAGTGACCTCCACAGTGGCTGCCCCTTTATTAGTGACCTCCACAGTACCCCATCTCGTTAACAGTGATTTAAACAATAACCCGCCCCCATAACAGTGACCTCCACAACACCCCGCCCCTTAAAGGGGTTGTCCGAGTTATGACAAAAAATATATAGCACTGTAAATCTGATGGGCAGCAATATATAACTAAGTTAAGCAAGTTTTAGGCAAAAAAAATCTATATTTCCTCATTTCCCTGGTTCTCTTCTGGTCTTTGTTTACATGCAATAACAACAATCTCAGCCCCTCCACCTTCTTCCCCCTCTCTGCAAAGGGAATGAATACAAGTGCTGAGTGACATGTCTGCCTGCTGGAATACTCAGCAGCATGTTGTATGTGCAGGACTACAAGTCCCAGCTGTACAATGACACTGCTGATACACACAGGAATTTCTCCCTACCTGTTCTTGTACAATACAATTCCTCTATAGCTCCTTGCCCAGCATTTGTCTCCTCTCACTGCTGCAGCTGCTGTTTTTTTCTAAAGCCTTGAGCCCTCAGTGTGTTCTGGCTGAAGGGGTTAATGTTTTATCTGAAGGAAACCAGGAAGAAAGCAGATAGCAGGAGCCCGGCAAAGAAAGGGGGCGTGGCCAGTGACGTCTCGTGTACAGGCTGTTATCTGAACTCTGAACGAAACATCACAGAGCAGAGAGATAAGGTGACATCACAGGTCATGTGACCCTCAGTCAACTCTGAGAAACCAGCAGCTTTAGAAACACAAAGTATATGGGAAAGTTGTTATACCTGACAAGTTAGAAACATATAAAGAACAAAAAAATAACTTGGACAACCCCTTTAACACTGACCTCCATAGTGGACCATCCTCTTAACTGTGATCTCTACCATTCCCTGCCCCCTTAACAGAGATCTCCATAGCGCCCGCCCCTTTAACAGTAAACTCCAGGGCATCCCGCCCACTTAACAGTGACCTCCACAGCAGCCACCCCTTTATTATTAGTGACTTCCACAGTACCCCATCTCCTCACCTATGATTTCCACAACACCTCGTCCCCTTAATAGTCGCCTCTTCAGCAATCTGCCCCACCATAGCGGACCATTCCCGTAACTGTGACCTCCACAGCAGCCTGCCCCTAGGGTGGCCAGAGGTCCAGTTTTAGGCCAGACAGTCTGGCTTTCAGACTCCCTGTCCTCCATCCGGCGCTGGGCCTGGACGGACACAGGGATGTCCTTTTGAACAGCTCACTCTCAGACAGAAGCACAGTGCTGTCTGAGTGTGAGCTGCAGGGATAAAGTCACCCTCCCTCCCACCCCTGCAGCTGACAGAAGTTGATTTTTACCTTTATTTTTTCACAGCACCCTGCCCCTTTAAAGCTGACCTACAGCAGTGAAGAAAAATGGCTGGGTTGTTATGGAAACCTGGTGTAAAACTGTGTGTATGTGGAGACCAAGGACCTGCGAGCTTCTATTGGCTGATAAGGGACATGTGACCGTGTGTATGTCAGGCTTCTATTGGCTAATGCATTTTTTGGTAATATCTCAGGGACAATACATCCTAGAGAGCTGCGATCCGGTCTAAAACCTTCCCAGACACCTCATGTACCTGTGTGCTAGATTTTGTGATCTTTAATGCAACGGTGCAGATTCCTTTAGCGGACATACACACATACCCTCAGCTTTATATATAAGATGTCTGTATGAGGAACAAATGTTTGGTGCAACATATTTGATTATATCTGGACTTTAGATGAGCGAATCTTTAAAGATTTGCTTCGGCGAATATTCACAGAATTTTTAAAAAGATTCGCCTCAGATAAGATTTGATTCGGGGCAAGTTGGGTTAAAAATATCCGTGAACATTCCCGCAAATACTTACGCATGAGTGTACAAAGTGTGTACGCAGCTTTAGTGTATTATTGTTTAGGCCCACACAAATAATGAACATACAGTAAAAGTATGCTACTTAAATGAATAAGTACGCATTAGCGTACAAATTATCAGATGCGTAGCATTAGCATACAAATTATATGATGCGTACGTAGCGTTAGCATACAAAGATTTAAGAAGAATCTTCCGAAGCAAATTTTACTTTCACTTTGCCGCTGCTCCTCCCACACAGCCTGTCTGAGGGAGCTCCTGCAGGGAGGTCTGTCATGGTGAACAGGTTAGAAAAATGATATATAGCCAGTACATGTCACATGATATAAATACTTCATCGTTTTGGCTATTGTCTGGGGCACTTTGGATTTTTGATACTTAGGGTGGCCAACCCCTTTAAGAACAGATGAGATAAGGCTCAGAGATAAGGCTGTTTACACTTCAACATTGTCAATTTCCATAGGGCCTCATTCGCACATACTTTTTTTTCACTGTATGTAATAACCAGGGGCTGGCTGGCAAATTTTAGATCACTAGATACATAGAGCACCAAAACTAAGCCTATTAGTCAAATACAGCACCAGAACCAAGTTCACTGAATGACTGTAGCACCAGAACCAAGCATATAAGTCAAATACTGAACCAAGTTCACTGTATGTACACAGCACCAGAACCTTGCTCAAAACAGAAAACAGCATCAGAACCATGTTCTCTACATAATTACAGCACCTGAACCAGGTTCACAACATAAACATAGCACCAGAACCAAACCCATAAGTCATATACAGCACCAGAACCAAGTTCACTGCATGAATACAGCACCAGAATCAAGCCTATAAGTAAAATACAGAACCAAGCTCACTTTATGAACACAGCACCAGAACCTTGCTCAAACACACAAAAACAGCATCAGAACCATGTTCACTAAATATATACAGCACCATAACCAAGTTCACTTCATAAATACAGCACCAGCCCAAGCCTATAAGTCAAATACAGCACCAGAACCAAGTTTACTTTATGAATACAGCACCAGAACCAAGCATGTAAGTCAAATAAAGCACCAGTACCTGGTTCACTGCATGAACATAGTAACATAGTAACATAGTAACATAGTTTATAAGGCCGAAAAAAGACATCTGTCCATCCAGTTCGGTCTGTTTTCCTACAAATTGATCCAGAGGAAGGCAAAAAAAACCCTGTGAGGTAGAAGCCAGTTTTCCCCACTTTAGGGAAAAAAATTCCTTCCCGACTCCAATCAGGCAATCAGAATTACTCCCTGGATCAACGACCCCTCTCTAGTAACTATAACCTGTAATATTATTACCCTCCAAAAATACATCCAGGCCCCTCTTGAACTCTTTTAGTGAACTTACCATCACCACCTCCTCAGGCAGAGAGTTCCATAGTCTCACTGCTCTTACCGTAAAGAATCCTCTTCTATGTTTGTGTACAAACCTTCTTTCCTCCAGACGCAGAGGATGGCCCCTCGTCACAGTCCTGGGGATAAATAGATCGTGGGAGAGATCTCTGTACTGACCCCTGATATATTTATACATAGTTATTAGATCTCCCCTCAGTCGTCTTTTTTCTAAAGTGAATAAGCCTAATTTTGATAATCTTTCTGGGTACTGTAGTCCACCCATTCCAGTTATTACTTTAGTTGCCCTCCTCTGAACCCTCTCCAGCTCTGCTATGTCTGCCTTGTTCACAGGAGCCCAGAACTGTACACAGTACTCCATGTGTGGTCTGACTAGTGATTTGTAAAGTGGCAGGACTATGTTCTCATCACGGGCATCTATGCCTCTTTTGATGCAACCCATTATCTTATTGGCCTTGGCAGCAGCTGTCTGACACTGGTTTCTGCAGCTTAGATTTCTGTTCACTAAAATTCCTAGGTCCTTTTCCATGTCAGAGTTACCCAATATTTTACCATTTAGTATGTACTGGTGACTTGCATTATTCCTTCCCATATGCATAACTTTACATTTGTCAGTGTTAAACCTCATCTGCCACTTCTCTGCCCAAGCCTCCAGTCTATCCAGATCCATCTGTAGCAGTGTACTGTCCTCTTCTGTGTTAATTACTTTACACAGTTTAGTGTCATCTGCAAAAATTGATATTTTACTGTGCAAGCCTTCTACAAGATCATTAATAAATATATTGAAGAGAATAGGGCCCAATACTGACCCCTGTGGTACCCCACTAGTTACAGTGACCCAATCTGAGTATGTACCATTAATAACCACCCTCTGTTTTCTATCACTGAGCCAGTTACTTACCCACATACAGACATTTTCTCCCAGGCCAAGCATTCTCATCTTATATACTAACCTTTTATGTGGTACAGTGTCAAATACTTTGGAGAAGTCCAGATACACGACATCCATTGATTCGCACCAGAACCTTGATCAAAACACAAAAACAGCATCAGACCCGGGTTCACTACAAAAATACAAGACCAGAATCAAGTTTATAAGTCACATACAGCATCAGAACCCAGTTCACTGCATGAATACAGCACCAGAGCTTAGTTCACCTCATGAATACAGCACCAGAACCACACTGTGGGAGTAATTTATCAATTTCGAATAGCAGAAAGGTAGCCCAAAAGTTCACCTGCTGGTTGACAAATAGGGGTGCTACAGTATACCGGAGAAAACAGACACAGGAGACAGATATGGGATCCCCCTGCCTTAGAGCGGTTCCATCCAACAAAAATCCAACTTTTTTTTATAGAGGAAGGCAAAAAATCCCCTGTGAGGTAGAAGCCAATTTTCCCCACTTTAGGGGAGATTAAATTCCTTCCTGACTCCAATCAGGCAATCAGAATAACTCCCTGGATCAACGCCCCGTCTTTAGTAGCTATAACCTGTAATATTATTACACTCCAGAAATACATCCAGGCCCCCCTTGAACTCTTTTAGTGAACTTACCATCACCACCTCCTCCGGCAGAGAATTCCATAGTCTCACTGCTCTTACCGTAAAGAATCCTCTTCTATGTTTGTGTACAAACTTCCTTTTCTCCAGACGCAGAGGATGTCCCCTCGTCACAGTCACAGGGATAAATAGATCATGGGAGAGATCTCTGTACTGACCCCTGATATATTTATACATAGTTATTAGATTTTCCCTCAGTCGTCTTTTTTCTAAAGTGAATAACCCTAATTTTGATAATCTTTCTGGGTACTGTAGTCCATCCATTCCAGTTATTACTTTAGTTGCCCTCCCCTAAACCCTCTCCAGCTCTACTATATCTGCCTTGTTCACAGGAGCCCAGAACTGTGCACAGTACTCCATGTGTGGTCTGACTAGTGATTTGTAAAGTGGCAGGACTGTGTTCTCATCACAGGCATCTATGCCTCTTTTGATGCAACCCATTATCTTATGGCAGCAGCTGTCTGACACTGGTTTCTACAGCTAAGTTTGCTGTTCACTAAAATTCCTAGGTCCTTTTCCATGTCAGTGTTACCCAGTTTTACCATTTAGTATGTACTGACGACTTGCATTATTCCTTCCTATGTGCATAACTTTACATTTGTAAGTGTTAAACCTCATCTGCCACTTATCTGCCCAAGCCTCCAATCCATCAAGATCCATCTGTAGCAGTGTACTGTCCTCTTCTGTTTTAATGACTTTACACAGTTTAGTGTCATCTGCAAAAACTGATATTATACTGTGCAAGCTTTCTACAAGATCATTAATAAATATATTTAGGAGAGAATAGGGCCTAATACTAACCCCTGTGGTACCCCACTAGTGACTGCGACCCAATCTAAATGTGTGTACCATTAATAACCACCCTCTGTTTTCTATCACTGAGCCAGTTACTTACCCACATTTTCTCCTAGTCCAAGCATTCTCATTTTATATACTAACCTTTTATGTGGTACAGTGTCCTATGCTTTGGAGAAGTCCAGATATACGACATCCATTGATTCGAAGTCAAGTCTAGAACTTACCATAGAAACTGATTAAATTATTTTGACATGACTGATCCCTCATGAAGCCATGCTGATATGGCGTTATTTGTTTATTTTCATTGAGGTACTCCAAGATAGCATCTCTTAGAAAACCTTCAAACAGTTTACCCATGACAGATGTTAAACTTATCGGCCTATAGCTTCCGGGCTCTGTTTTTGGACCCTTTTTGAATATTGGTACCACATATGCCATGCGCCAATCCTGTGGAACACTCACACTTATAATCACACTTGTAAGAGTGATACAAGGTACTTGCTTACAACATCATTAATAAAATGCTTTGTAGAAGTCAAGATATATGACATCAATTGACTCGCTGCGGTCAAGTCTAGAACTTTCCTCGTCATAGAAACTGATTAAATTAGTTTGAGATGACCGATTTCTCATGAAGCCATGCTGATATGCCATTATTTGCTTATTTTCATTGAGGTTCTCCTAGATAGCATCTCTTAGAAAACTGTCAAACAATTTAACCATGACTGATATTAAACTTACAGGGCTATAGTTTCCAGGCTCTGTTTTTGAGCCCTTTATGCTAAGCGCCAATCTTGTGGAACACTACCACTACTGTCAATATAGAGTCCTTAACCCCTTAAGGCTGAAGCTACTTTTACACTTAATGCCGAAGCCACATTTTTTAAATCTGCCATGTGTCACTTTATTAATTCATAACTTTGGGATTCTTTCACCAATTCGACTGATTCCAAGAATGTTTTTTCGTGACACATTGTACTCCACGACAGTGGTAAATTTGAGTCAATATAAATCACCTTTATTTAAAAAAAAATCCTAAATTTACAGAAAATTTTGAAAAATTTGTAATTTTCAAACTTTGAATTTCTCTGCTATTAAGGCAGATAGTGATCCCTCACAAAATAGTTATTACTTTACATGCCCCATATGTCTACTTTATGTTGGCATCATTTTGTAGATGTAATTTTATTTTTGGGGGATGTTAGAAGGCTTAGAATTTTAGAAGCAATTCTTTAAATTTTTTAGAAATTTTCCAAAACCATTTTTTTTAAGCACCAGTTCAGTTCTGAAGTCACTTTGTGGGGCTAACATAATAGAAACCACCATAACTGACCCCATTTTAGAAACTACACCCCTCAAGGTTTTCAAAACTAATTTTGCAAACTGTGTTAACCCTTTATGTATTCCACAATAATTAATGGAAAATGGAGATGACATTTCAAAATTTCACTTTTTTTGCAGATTTTCCATTTTAATCCATTTTTTCCTGTAACAAATCAAGGGTTAATAGCAAAAAAACCCCTCAAAATCTATTACTCTGATTCTGTGATTTACAGAAACACCCCCCATGTGATTGTAAACTACTGTATAGCTGCATGGCCAAGCGCAGAAGGAAAGGTGCGCCAGCTGGTTTTTGGAGGGCGAATTTTGCTGGACTGGTTTTGAGACACCATGTCCCATTTGATGCACCCCTACAGTAGAAACAACCAAAAAGTGCCCATATTTTGGAAACTAAGGGATAAGGTGACAGTGTTATTGATACTATTTTGGGGTACATATGATTTTTGATCACTTTATATTACACTGTTAGGCAAGGTAAACAAAAATAGCTGTTCTGGCTCAGTTTTTATTTTTTTACTGTGTTCACCTGAGGGATTAACTAATGTGATATTTTTGTAGAGCAGGTTGTTACGAACGTGGCAATACCTAACATGTATAGTTTTTTTATTTATTTAGGTTTTACACAATAATATCATTTTTGAAACAAAAAAAATCATGTTTTAGTGTCTCCATTGTCTGAGAGCTGTAGTTTTTTTATTTTTGGGCAATTGTCTCAGGTAGGGGCTCATTTTTTGCGGGAAGAGGTGACAGTTAGATTGGTACTATTTTGAGGGGCATATGCCTTTTTGATCACTTGCTATTACACTTTTTGTGATGTAAAGTGACAAAAATTGCTTTTTTGACCCTGTTTTTATTTTTATTTTTTTACAGTGTTTGCCTGAGGGGTCGGGACATGTGATATTTTTGTAGAGTGGGTTGTTACAAACATGGCGATACCTAACATGCTTGGGGTATTTTTTATCTTTTTTTACTAATTTCAAATTTGAGTTTTGGGGGGAAAATGGGATTTTTATTTTTACTTTTTTTTAACCTTTTTTATTTTTTTACACTTTTTTAGACTCAGAACCACTTGGTTCTTGAAGATCCAGTGGGTCTGATTGTTCTATAATACACTACAGTACACTATATAGTGTACTGCAGTGCATTTTCACTCTTGCTAAGCCTTGTCAGGCTCCTGCCTTTAGCAGGAGCCTGATGAGGCTTAGCTTACACCATGGCAACCCAGACACTTCTGAACGCGTCCGGTTGCCATGGTAACCATTGGGACGCTGCCACAGCAGAGCAGCGTCCCGATGGGAGGAGAGGGAGCTTCCTCCCTCTCTTCTGGCCACACCATCGGCGCTGCCAGCGCACCGCAGCGCCTGATGGGAGAGGGAGGGAGCGCTCCCTCCCTGTTAACCCCTTCCATACAGCGGTCCCTACAGACCGCGGCATGGAAGGGGTTAAACTGCTGACATCGGTGCCAGCACCGATGTCAGCAGTTTCAAGCAGAGTATCAGCTGTATGCTGATACTCTGCTTGAAAACCGCTCGCCATCCTGAAAAATCATTGCGGGCGGCACTCCCGCCGCAGCCGCACGCACATCGCCCGCCCGCATATTAACACCCCCCCATACATATATATAACATATATTTTTAAATTTATTTAGTTATTTATTTGAACAGACTAGCCAATCACAGCGATCGCTAGCCCGGGGCCGCCCCCATTGGTCCCGGGCTGGTTAGCTGAGACCCCTGGCTGTAAGTAACAGCCGAGGTCTCAGCACTGTCACCATGTCATCAGACATGGTGACAGTTTAATGCCATGACGGGTTAACCCGTCATGGGGCGGCAAGCAGCTCCTGCCCATGATGGGATAAGCCGTCATTGGGCGTTAAGGGGTTAAATATGACAAATAAGGGTCTGCCTATGACATTAATTAATTCTCTTAGGATACGGGGGTGTATGCCATCTGGTTCGGGAGATTTGTCTATCTTTCTAAGATGTCGCTGTATTTCTTCCTGGGTCAGACAGGCCACTTATAATGGGAACTTTACTTTTACATTCTGCATTTCATGACAGTTTATTTTCCTCAGTGAATATAGTGTAGAAAAAAATATTTAATAGCTTTGTTTTTTCCTCATCTCTCTCTTCAACTCCCCCCTCGTCACTCTGTAAAGAATCAGCAACTTCAGATTTATACTTTTTACCATTTATATAATTGAAAAGTGACCCATTTATGTATAGTGTCTCTTATATTTGACCCCTTTATGTATACTACCTCTTTTCTGTGCCCCCTGAATATAGTGTACTCACACTATATTATGATGCTCGGTAAAAACTTGACTGCAGTGGGCAACAGAAGGTGTGACCTCACCGGTTAGATGTTGCTGATGGTCACATGGTAAAAGGTACAATAGATGCAGTGGATACATACAGTGCCTTGTGAAAGGATTCGGCCCTCTGGAACTTTTCAACCTTTTGCCACATTTCAGGCTTCAAACAAAAAGATATAACATTTAAAATTTTTAGAGAAGAATCAACAACAAGTGGGTCACAATTGTGAAGTGGAACGAAATTTATTGGATCATTTAAACTTTTTTTGTAATAATAAAACTGAAAAGTTGGGCGTGCAAAATTATTCGGCCCATTTACTGTCAGTTCAGAAAACTCACTCCCTAAATGATCCAATGTTGTCCTAAATGACTGATGAAGATAAATAGAATCCACCTGTGTGTAATCAAGTCTCCGTATAAATGCACCTGCTCTGTGATAGTCTCAGGGTTCTGTTTAAAGCACAGAGAGCATCATGAAGACCAAGGAACACACCAGGCAGGTCCATGATACTGTTGTGGAGAAGTTTAAATCTGGATTTGGATACCAAAAGATTTCCCAAGCTTTAAACATCCCAAGGAGCACTGTGCAAGCGATCATACTGAAATGGAAGGAGTATCAGACCACTGCAAATCTACCAAGACCCGGCCGTCCCTCTAAACTTTCATCTCAAACAAGGAGAAGACTGATCAGAGATGCAGCCAAGAGGCCCATGATCACTCTGGATGAACTGCAGAGATCTACAGCTGAGGTGAGAGAGTCTGTCCATAGGACAACAATCAGTCGAGCACTTCACAAATCTGGCCTTTATGGAAGAGTGGCAAGAAGAAAGCCATTTCTCAAAGATATCCATAAAAAGTCTTGTTTAAAGTTTGCCACAAGCCACCTGGGAGACACACCAAACATGTGGAAGAAGGTGCTCTGGTCAGATGAAACCAAAATCGAACTTTTTGGAAACAATGCAAAACGATATGTTTGGCGTAAAAGCAACACAGCTCATCACCCTGAACACACCATCCCCACTGTCAAACATGGTGGTGGCAGCATCATGGTTTGGGCCTGCTTTTCATTAGCAGGGACAGGGAAGATGGTTAAGATTGATGGGAAGATGGATGGAGCCAAATACAGGACCATTCTGGATGAAAACCTGTTGGAGTCTGCAAAAGACCTGAGACTAGGACGGAGATTTATCTTCCAACAAGACAATGATCCCAAACATTAAGCAACATCTACAATGGAATGGTTCAAAAATAAATGTATCCAGGTCTTAGAATGGCCAAGTCAAAGTCCAGACCTGAATCCAATTGAGAATATGTGGAAAGAGCTGAAAACTGCTGTTCACAAACGCTCTCCATCCAACCTCAAAGAGCTCGAGCTGTTTTGCAAGGAAGAATGGGCAAAAATTTCAGTCTCTATATGTGCAAAACTGATAGCGACATACCCCAAGCAACTTGCAGCTGTAATCACAGCAAAAGGTGGTGCAACAAAGTATTAATGCAAGGGGGCCGAATAATTTTGCATGCCCCACTTTTCAGTTTTATTATTACAAAAAAAAGTTTAAATGATCCAATAAATTTCGTTCCACTTCACAATTGTGACCTACTTGTTGTTGATTCTTAAAATTTAAAATGTTATATCTTTTTGTTTGAAGCCTGAAATGTGACAAAAGGTTTAAAAGTTCCAGGGGGCCGAATACTTTCGCACTGTATAGTATACACAGCAGTGTACTGATATGTGCTGTACAAGGTAAAAATTACACCTTGTATTTCGAATATCAGTACACTGCTTTATATACCATATATCTGTACATAGTATATCTATTATACCCCATTCCTCAAATATCTGTACATTGCTGTGTATACTGTATATCTATACCCACTGCAACTATTATTCATTTATAATATATGCAGTGTGTACAGATATATAGTATATACAGCAGTGTTCTGATATGTGAGGTATGAAGTACAAATTACATCTCGTTTCTCACACGAGTACACTGCTTTGTATACTATACCTCTATATCTGTACACACTGCACCTATTATATCTTGTACCACACATATCAGTATACTGCTGTATATACAATATACCTATACACACTGCATGTATTATACCTGGTACCTAACATATCAGTACACTGCTGTGTGTTCTATATACGGTATCTGTACACACTGCATCAATTATACCATATAATACATGCAGTGTGTACAGATATAGATGTTTAGTATACACAACTGTGTACTGATATTTCTGTACCAACTTGATCTTTTATACCTTGTACCTGACATATCAATACACTGCTTTAAATGCTAAGCATCTGCACACACTGAAGCTATTATACCTTGTAGCTCTGTGTGTATACTATGTGTCAGGTACAGATACAAGTGGATAGTTATATATTATGGTCACTATGTGAGGTATTGGGGTTGTAGTTAAGGTTAGGGTCAGTCTCAGGGTTAGGGTTAGTATTAGGGTTAGTATATTAGGGCCAGCATTAGAGTTAGGGTCATTGTTACGGTTAGGATTAATGTTAGGCTGAGTATTAGGGTTAGGGTATTTATTAGGGTTAGGATGACTATTACAGTTAGGAGTCAGTATGAAGGTTAGAATAGTAATAAGATTAAGGTCCATATTAGGATTGGTATTAGGGTTATGGTCAAGTTTAGGGTTAGGGTCCATTCACACACACGTATATTTGCGGGCCCGCATTACTGGGGCCTGCCCGGCGTGTGTTCTGCAGCGCTCAGAACACACGCCGTGCGGCCCCATTGAAAATGCCTATACTGTATATACAAGTATAGGACATGCTTCAAAAGAGCTGCGGCACGGAGCTAGCTCCGTGCCACGGCTCCCGGCCCCATAGAGGTGAATGGGGCCGCATCTATTCCCGCAATTTTGCGGATAGATACGGCCCCATTCACACGGTCGTGTGAATGGGGCCTTAGGGTCAGTATTAGGGTTAGTATTTGAGTCAGGGGCTAGTACTGACCCTTAATACTAATAATGACCCCTAATCCTAACAAGAGTAGGGTCTGTATTAAAGTCAGTGTTAGGAGCCAGGGTTAGGGGTCAGTGTTAGGGGCCATATTAGGGTCAGCTTTTGGGTAAGGGGTCAGTATTGGGGTTAGGGCATATGGAGAGAATAGAGGAGGGCAGTCTTTACTCACCTGTCCAGGCACGGTCCCATGATGCAGCGATGCAAACCCGGCCTCTTCTGGAACGCATGAGTAAGGGGACGTGACCCCTGATATGTCACCCATTATGGGATAGGACTCAACTCAGCGTTCTCATGGAAAGAGGGCTGTGAGCCACAAATTGTTTTGAAAAATAATAAAGGATTGAAAAGTACAGATCGTGCTTCAAAAGAGTGAGTAGCCTTTTTTCTCACCTATAATTATTGAAGAAAAAGATAAGGGTGAATCAATTACAGTGATTGCTCATGTGGAACCTCATTGCGCCACCTACGTCACGTTGATGCGCCAGGAATGGCAGGGCAGGGAACCAGTGGTTCACTTGTCCTGCCAGTGCTGCCGCATGCTCATTTGTAACTGCATCCAGTGGCCCTAAACATGTACTAGCCCAGCCCGTCCTGGTAATAATATAGTAGACTACAATATTTCATGCAGACATACGGAAAACAACTTTCCACTTGCATCCTGTATTGGTGCAGTAGTAAGTTGCTTCCTCTCCAGTCATAGGCTCCACTGGACCTGGCTGAACTGACCACGTCCCCTTCCTGTCAGCTGGCAGCTTCACCCTGCTGGACGGCTCCCTTACATATTCCCTGCTGCCCCTGGCTCAGCACTGTGATTTCACTGAAGACTGAAGACAAGTGACGGAGGAATCTGTCTGCCACAGTCTGTAAGGCAGACAGACACTTGTCACTCTACGTGACACAGTGAGGAAAGGAGATTGATAAAAAAGGAGCCTATCAGGTTGCAAGCAAGAGGAGAAGGTGTGACAGCATTTTTCCCCTTTGTGCCCCCTCACAGTAGTTATACCCACATTGTACCCCTTCACAAAAGTTATGCCCCCTTTCAGTAGTGCACCCCCATAAAAAAATTTTGAGGGTGGTGGTATTTTGCTAGATTATTTTGGTGGTAATATTAATCATCTTACAGCTCACAGTGAATGCTGGTAATGAGCTCTTCTGAGTATATTGATCCATAGATGTGTATTTTTTATTATCTTTACCATTCATTATGGTTTATGCCTGTGATTTTGGGATTGTTGTCCAGAAAAAAGAAAAATTTTGGTTGGCAACACTGGTAGGAGGAATGCCTAGGATGATTCCTGAGCATGCATGCTCCTTCTGCACAGCCCAGTAGTGCAATGTATGTCTGATTGCATTGTGCCTACTAGAAAGTGTCAGCAATTGAGTTGAATGGTGGAGCAGGGGGCAATTAATGGTCTCTGCATCATAAGGACACAGAGGAAGCTGAGAGCTTAACATACCTCAGTCATCATGGGACTTGATGACAGCCATCAAAATCCAAAACTGCACTGCCAGATCCTGGACAGTTGGGAGGTACCGTTTGCATTTCTGGATTTATAACCCCTTAATAGCAACCATGGCATTTCCAGATAACACTTACAATATACTGCTTGGCAGACAAAAAATATCTTTTAGATATATATAAAAATTAATTTCTGTCTCTCTGTCTGTTGTCTGCTCTTTATGCATGGCCAAATGACTGGGCAGATCTCAGCAAATTTGGCACATATGTATATCACATCAGGTGTCCAGGAAGGTTTTAGACCAGGTCTCAGCTCTCTAGGACATACCATTCCTGATATATTCCCAAAAAATGTAGGCCAATAGGAGCTTGCAGGTTCACTCATATTCTGCCATTCACACAGTCACATGACCCTTATCATAGTTACATAGTTTGTAAGGCCGAAAAAAGACATCTGTCCATCCAGTTCAGCCTGTTTTCCTACAAGTTGATCCAGGGGAAGGCAAAAAAAAACCCTGTGAGGTAGAAGCCAGTTTTCCTCACTTTAGGGGGAAAAATTCCTTCCCGACTCCAGTCAGGCAATCAGAATAACTCCCTGGATCAACGACCCATCTCTAGTAACTATAACCTGTAATATTATTACCCTCCAGAAATACATCCAGGCCCTTCTTGAACTCTTAGTGAACTTACCATCACCACCTCCTCAGGCAGAGAGTTCCATAGTCTCACTGCTCATACCGTAAAGAATCCTCTTCTATGTTTATGTACAAACCTTCTTTCCTCCAGACGCAGAGGATGTCCCCTTGTCACAGTCACAGTCCTGGGGATAAATAGATGATGGGAGAGATCTCTGTACTGACCTCTGATATATTTATACATAGTTATTAGATCTCCACTCAGTCGTCTTTTTTCTAAAGTGAATAACCCTAATTTTGATAATCTTTCTGGGTACTGTAGTCCCCCCATTACAGTTATTACTTAAGTTGCCCTCCTCTGAACCCTCTCCAGCTCTGCTATGTCTGCCTTGTTCACAGGAGCCCAGAACTGTACACAGTACTCCATATGTGGTCTGACTAGTGATTTGTAAAGTGGCAGGACTATGTTCTCATCACGGGTATCTATGCCTCTTTTGATGCAACCCATTATCTTATTGGCCTTGGCAGCAGCTGTCTGACACTGGTTTCTACAGCTTAGTTTGCTGTTCACTAAAATTCCTAGGTCCTTTTCCATGTCAGAGTTACCCAATGCTTTACCATTTAGTATGTACTGGTGACTTGCATTATTCCTTCCCATATGCATAACCTTACATTTGTCAGTGTTAAACCTCATCTGCCACTTTTCTGCCCAAGCCTCCAGTCTATCCAGATCCTGCTGTAGCAGTGCACTGTCCTCCTCTGTGTTAATTACTTTACACAGTTTAGTGTCATCTGCAAAAATTGATATTTTACTGTGCAAGCTTTCTACAAGATCATTAATAAATATATTGAAGAGAATAGGACCCAATACAGACCCCTGTGGTACCCCACTAGTGACAGTGACCCAATCTGAGTATGTACCGTTAATAACCACCCTCTGTTTTCTATCACTAAGCCAGTTACTTACCCACATACAGACATTTTCTCCCAGGCCAAGCATTCTCATTTTGTATACTAACCTTTTATGTGGTACCGTGTCAAACGCTTTGGAGAAGTCCAAATATACGACATCCACTGAGTCGCCGCGGTCAAGTCTAGAACTTACCTCCTCATAGAAACTGATTAAATTGGTTTGACATGACCGATCCCTCATGAAGCCATGCTGATATGGAGTTATTTGCTTATTTTCATTGAGGTACTCCAAGATAGCATCTCTCAGAAAACCTTCAAACAGTTTACCCACAACAGAAGTTAAACTTACCGGCCTATAGTTTCCAGGCTCTGTTTTTGGACCCTTTTTTGAATATTGGCACCACATTTGCTATGCGCCAATCCTGTGGAACACTCCCCGTCAGTATAGAGTCCTTAAATATCAGAAATAAGGGTCTGTCGATTACATTACTTAATTCTCTTAGGATACGGGGGTGTATGCCATCCGGTCCTGGTGATTTGTCTATTTTAATATTTTTAAGACGTTGCTGCACCTCTTCCTGGGTCAGAGAGGACATGGGGGAATTTACTTTTATACTCTGCATTTCATTTGACATGCTTTCTTTTTGTCATTTATTGCTTTCTTTACAGTTCTATTTATCCACATTGGTTTTTTCTTGTTTCTTATTATTTTATTCCTGTATGGTATGTACCTCTCACAATTAGATATTAGGATGCTTTTAAAAATATCCCATTTTGTGGCTGTATTTTTATTTTTGAGGACTTTGTCCCAGTTAGTTAGGCCTATGGCCTCTCTTAGTTGGCTAAATTTAGCTTTTTTGAAGTTTGGTATTTTTGTTCCTCCCTGAAGAAACGCTCTTTTGAATGACAATTGGAAGGTTATTATGTTATGGTCACTGTTTCCCAGGTGTCCCCCAACCTGCACACCTGTTGTTCTGTCAGGTCTATTGGTTAATACTAAGTCCAGTATGGCCGTCCCTCTAGTGGGGTCCTGAACCAGTTGGGAAAGGTAATTGTCTTTGATTATTTCCAAGAACCTGTTTCCTTTATGAGATGTACAGGTGTCAGTTTCCCAGTCTGTATCTGGGTAGTTGAAGTCCCCCATAATAACGACCTCATTATGATTTGCCGCCTCGTCTATTTCATTTAGAAGTAGATTTTCTGTGGTCTCTGATATATTGGGTGGTTTATAATAAACCCCTATTAGTATTTTATTATTGTTTTTGGCTCCATTTATTTCTACCCACAGTGACTCCACATCTTTATGTCCCTCACTTATATCTTCCCGGAGTGTGGGCTTTAGGCATGACTTTACATAAAGGCAGACCCCTCCCCCTCTCCGGTTTTGACGATCCTTTCTAAAAAGATTGTAACCCTGTACATTAACTGCCCAGTCATAGCTATCATCCAGCCATGTCTCAGTTACTCCCACTATGTCATAGTCCTCCTCACACATCACTAATTCCAGTTCACCAGTTTTATTAGCTAGGCTTCTGGCATTAGTGTACATACAATTAAGAGGTTGATGTATAATTTCTTACCCTACACCTTTCCTTCTGATCTGTTCTAGTTCCTCCTTCCATTCCTCCCCCAGTTCCATTACCTTTCCATAGGTCTCTATCTGCACTATGTTCCCCTCCTATAATGTAGTTACCCTCCCCCCCAGTCCCTAGTTTAAACACTCCTCCAGCCTTCTAGCCATCTTCTCCCCCAAAACAGCTGCCCCTTCCCCATTGAGGTGCAGCCCATCCCTACGGTAGAGCCTGTAGCCGACAGAGAAGTCGGCCCAGTTCTCCAGGAACCCAAACCCCTCCTTCCTACACCAGTTCTTGAGCCACTTGTTTACCTCCCTAATCTCCCGCTGCCTTTCTTGTGTGGCTCGTGGTACAGGCAGTATTTTGGAAAACACTACCTTGGAGGTCCTTGCCCTAAGCTTATGCCCTAGATCCCTAAAATCATTTTTAAGGACACTCCCCCTACCTCTAACTTTGTCATTGGTACCGATATGGACCATGACTGCTGGATCTTCTCCAGCCCCTCCCAGTAATCTGTCAACCCGATCCACGATGTGCCGAACTCGAGCGCCTGGAAGGCAGCACACCATCCGACGATCCCGGTCTTTGTGACAGATTGCCTTCTCTGTACCCCTAATAATGGAGTCGCCCACTACCAGCACCTGTCTGGCCTGCCCTGCTCTCCTGGCCCCCTGCTTACTGGAGCTGACATTCCCCTGACTGGCAGAGGAAGTGTCCGGCTGCAGCAGTGCTCTCCCTGAAGTAACATCCCCCTCATCTGCCAAACTTGCAAACTTATCATCCAATAGAAACTCACAGGTCCTTCAGTCTTAACATAAACAGTTACACCAGGTTTCCATAACAACTCAGCCACTATTTTTCACTGTTCGAGGTCACTGTTAAGAGGGAAGGGTGCTGTGGAGGTCACTGTTAAGGAGCAAAGTGCTATGGATGTCACATTCAGGGGCGGATTGGCCATAGATCTTACAGGGAAATTTCCCGGTGGGCCGATGCCCAGGGGGCCACTCAAGCCCTCTTGATGGCCGAAGGCCCGTTACATGATGATCTGAAGCTCAACAGCCACAGGTGCCCTCCTGAACTCAACTGTGATACAGTTGAATACTGTGGATGGAGCAGTAGTATTTTGTGCTGACCTGTGGTATTTGGTTCTGCTGGGGCAGTATTCTGTTCTGCACTACGGTATCGCAGGCCCTGCCTACTTCTGTTGTCACTGCCTACTTGCTTTGGCCCATCTTCTGTCAATTTAGACCCACCTACAACATGGGGCCACTTTTAAGTTTCCAATCCGCCCCTGGTCACATTTTAAGGGACGGGTGTGGAGGTCTTAAAAAGAGGTGTGGTGCAGTGGGAGTGGGAGTCACTTTTAAAGGGGAGGTACCTGTGCAGGTCAATGTTAAGGGGCTGGGCACTGTGCAGGGCACTGTGAGGGATCACTGTTAAGGGGGTAGACTGCTGTGATGTCACTGTTAAGGGGGCAAAATGCTGTGGAGGTCACTGTTAAAGGGTGGGCTGCTTTGCAGGGCACTTTGGGGGGTCACTGCTAACGAAGGCAAGCTATTGTGTTGGAGTATCACTGTTAAGGGGAGCAGGCTGCTATGGAGGTCAATGTTAAGGGGGTAGTGTCCTGTGGAGGTCAGTGTTAAAGGGTAGATCGCTGTGGAGGGTTACTGTAAAGGGTTGTAAAAGGTGCGGGCCACTGTAGAGGTTGATGTTAAGGGAGTGGGGTACTGTGGAGGTCAATGTTAAGGGGGTGGGGTGCTGTAGAAGTCACTGTTAAGGGGACTGGCTCCGTGAAGGTCAGTGTTAAGGGAGTCGGCCACTGTGCAGCTCACTATTGAGAGGGTGGGTCACTGTAAAGGTTACTGTTAAAGGGGTGGGCCAATGTGGAGGTAACTTTTAAGGGGCAGGCCACTGTGTAGGTCTGTGTAAAGGGGGCAGGGAACTGTGGAGGTAACAGTAAAGGTGGCAGGGCTCTGTGGAGGCCAATGTTAAGGGGGTGGGCTGTTATGGAAGTCATTGTTAAGGGGGCAGCATACTTTGAAGGAGATAAGGTGCTGTGGATGTCAGTGTTAAGGGGATGGGCTGCTATGGAGGACACTGTTATGGGGGGGCTGTGAAGGTCACGGTTAGCGGGTGGGGCACTGTGGAGGTCACTGTTAAAGGGGTGGACTGCTGTGGAGGTGGTAAATTTGGACCTGGTAATGTTGGAAACTTGGTTGGCGGTCTCCACTACAGGGGTTTTAGATATAGGAGGGAGAGAGGAGGACCCGACAGGTAGAGTCAACTTTTTACTAGTGAAGTGGCGGGTTAGGGTAAGTTTCCGGACAAATTGGTTAAGGTCTACAAATAATTCGAAAAGATCTGGTGGGTTAGCAGGACAAAAAGAGAGACCTTTTTTGAGGTGGAACCGGAACTCCATGCACGTCACTTCCAGTTCCCGCGATGAGTGCACGCGGACCTGCTACCTGCTTACTTTAAATGGTTACCCTTTACAAGCCATCATCTATAAATCACTGTAAGTTTTGGTTTATTTTATATATCTTCTCCTGATGAAGCGGGATTCTATGTTACCCCCGAAACGCGTTGAGAGCCTACTGTCTACCCAATAAAGGAATCAATGCGAAGCTTCAGTTCCGGCTGCCATTGATCTCCTAACATTTTTAAAGTGGACCTGCTGGCTCGGGAGGGGGGGGGGGGGTTTGATCTCAGGGTGTCTTGAGCTTATCCCTGGGACAAACCCCACAGTGAATTACCTACTTCTATTTTATCGCAACATCGCCATTGATGAATTGGTTCTCAGCACAATCGTATTCCTAATCAAGGAACGTGTATTTTAATATAATTTATGTATTTCAATATAACTTATCTGTTTGTACCTCTATACAGAATACGCAATAGTAGCTCTACGTGCTATTACTGTGTTCTCCCTTTTCCTAAGGGCACATTTCCGATTTTTTAAGGATTAACTACACGAACTCTATTTTATCTTACCTTTCACCACTATTTGTTTCCACTTTGGAAGTGGCGCCTGTGAGTGTCCTTTTTTAGGGATAGTGCCTTTTACACTTCCCAGATTCTCCTTTCCTATTCTACAGATTCACAGACATTGCTGTTAAGAATGCTTGTCACTTTTTATGACTGAATCTTTTTTTTCTACAGACATAGGGAGTAGCCCCTTGTTTTTTGAGGGGGTTTAACACAGAATAGCTTCCCTTGATATTTTTTGTATGGTTCATTTATATATTTGCACAGGTTAATCATGTTGTCCCTTAGACATCTTTTTTCAAGGCTAAACAAATTCAGTTCATTTAATCTTTGCTCATAACTAAGATAATTCAGGCCCCTTACGAGTTTAGTTGCGCTCCTTTGTAGTTTCTCTAACTCCAGGGCATTCTTTTTATGGTATGGTGCCCAGAACTGAACTGCATATTCCAGTTGAGGCCGCACCAATGCTTTGTATAGTGGCAATATTACATCCCTGTCCCACTAGTCCATACCTCTTTTAATACAAGACAAAATTCTGTTGGCCCTAGAGGCAGCTGACTGGCATTGCAGGCTTTTATTTAGTCTATGATCTACTAATACACCCAGATCCTTCTAAACAAGTGACTCTCCCAGTTTTACTCCCCCTAGGACATATGCTGCATGCAAACTATTAGCCCCCAGTAAGTTTGTCCAAGCCAGCTTGTAACTTATTAACATCTTCTATAGACTGGACTGTATTACAAAGTTGCCAAAAAGAACAATAATATGTCCCTCAAAAGCTTTCAATCAATAATATGTACCCCCATATTGTGGCACTGAAAAAAGTAAGCTGAAGTAGTTATGTCAGTGGGAAAATAAAAAAAATGATGAATCTTGAAATACTATGATTAAAAAGCTAAAAAAGAACAATATTCTGAGGCTGAAAATATGAATTTGCAATATTTGCAGGCAACTATAGGGGGCCTCAGAGTAACTTGGTATGATATGGGTATTATGGGTAATATATGACACTTTATACCTGTATATTGGAATATCTGGCAGCCTTCCTTCAGATGTACACATCAAGAATCCTAAGGGCCTTATTAGAATAAACGTGTAACGGGAGGCCGGCAACGCACTCCCTCCGCGCAGCGCCTCCGGACCTCTCCGCCCCCCTAGAGACGAGCAGTAGGGAATTGAAGTGCTGGTCTGGTCAGCCAGCACTTCATCAGTTAATTATCTTTTGGGTTTTTAGCCATGCTACTTTGTATATTGTTTTGGCAGCAATGCTCTGCCTCAGGTCATGTGATGCTGGCCACATCACCTGATCCTGGGCGGGCTATTTAAAGATGGCAACTGCCTTGACAAGTTGCCTGTTATTGAAGTTCATTCCTTGCAGTGCTGTGCGTATTTCTACTTGTGACCTGCCGTATTATCTGACCTATTGCTTGTGACCTTGACCTTGCTTTTGCCTCATCCTCGGATCCTGACGTACATTCCTGGTTTGACCTTTGTTTGCCTGACTATTCGACTATTGTGTCTGTTTGTTTCTGTGTCCGTTTGTTGTTCTCCCTTCCCTGCACCCTCAAGTAGCAAAGTAGGGTTTGCCGTCCAGTTGCTCCCCCTGGACCTTTAGCCTTGGGTGTGGCAAATAGGCAGGGACAGAGGTAGGGTTTAGTCAGGCTGCACTTCTCCCCCTTGTTCCTGTCGTGACAAAACGATTTTCAGGTTGATTTTTTAATAGGAACACTATTTCTCAATAATTGGCCTGTATAATTGTGCCTCTGATCAGCCAATAAACAAACAAATGCTCATTAGTAGCTGATTTGCATCTTTCAACAGGATAAGGCTACTTTCACACTAGCATTTTTAAATTCCGGTATTGAGTTCCGTCATAGGGGCTCAATACCGGAAAAAAACGCTTCAGTTTTGTCCCCATTCATTGCCAATGGGGACAAAACTGAACTGAAGACAACGGAATGCTCCTGAAAGCATTCCGTTCCGTATTCAGACCAGAGAACAATGCTGCGGTTTTCTCTCCGGTCCAGGCATCCGCACCAAGACGGATCCGGAATGACCCCCAATGCAAGTCAATGGGGACTGATCCGTTTGGTGTGACCAACATGGTAAACGGATCCGCCCTCCATTGACTTTCAATGGAGTTCAGGACGGATCCGTAACCACATACATACAGACAGACAGACATACACACACATACACATACACACAAACACATACATACTTACATACTCCAGGCAGGCCGCACGTCTTCATGCCCAGGAGGTGCGCCGCTATGACGATTCCCTACAGCGCCCAGCAGAGGGCGCTGTGGGGAATCGTCATAGCTGTGCGCCTACTGGGCGTGAAGACGTGCAGCCTGCCTGCCTGGAGTATGTAAGTATGTATGTGTTTGTGTGTATGTGTGTGTATGTCTGCATATGGTACTGTGTGACCTGTGTGGGGCCGGAACGCGGTTCCGGCCCCACACATGTCCCTGCGGCAGTCCGGATCTGACGGCACCCTTCACCTGCCGGATCCGGACTGTTGCTAGTGTGAAAGAGGCCTAAAAGATGTACAATTACCAGGTAGCATATCTCCCTTTTTAATCAAGGATGTGCTGCTGATAAAGGAACTGAATGAAGGAGGAACAACTGTGTTCCTCCCACATTCACTTTGCATCAGCCTGTGTTGTTCATCTGTACCCATCCCACTGAAATATCAGGCTGTTTCTTCAAATCAACACATATGCTGGTAATAATGAATTGTGACAAGAGACTAAGGTAATACTATATTTTATAGGTTTCATCTGTCATTGGTGTTAAAACTCTAAGCAAACTAAATGATATGTATCTTTCATAACTGTATTTTATTTATCGGCACTGTCTTTTCTATCTGGTTCCCATTCTTTGGTTCAAGCAATATTTTTCGAATTTTGATAGCATACAGCATCAAAATAATTACATTTATAGTCAGTATAATTTGCATTAACAGGATGTGTGAACATATAGATATAATTTGCAGCAATTTTAAAATAAAGGGCTAACATGTTTTAGTCACAGAAAATATCTCTTTCTTTCAGGTCTCATTGTACTTGCTGCAATTACTCCAGAGTCGTCCTTGGACTCAGGTCATGAAACAAACTCCTCAGAACTCACTGATGGTTCAGAGATGGTGACAGCTATAAAACAGCATCAGAACACTGCCTATTTCCTGGCCCATCACTTTAACAAAGAGAGTCTGCTTTCTCGAAAAGATCTCCCATTTAAAATTCAGACGTGTGCAGCTCAGGCTGTCCTCGCCTCTCCTTACTCTTTAGCTTGCTTAGACACTAGCCCTCTATTAAAGCCTGCAATTTTACAACAGCATTTCACAGGAGCAAATCAGCAACAAAATTTAACAGATGAAATTTCAAATACACTGTTTAGCTTCCATAGTGAAGTATCCACGCCTACATCCCCAGAAAAATCTCGGGATGATGCTTGTTTGATGACACCCATGAGGACCACAAAAATCTCACAGAATGTTTCAAAAAATAATTGTGATCCTTCCTCAGCTATCATAGAAAGCTCTTCTGAAGGAAAATCATCATCTCCAGCAGAAAAAAGCCACAAGAACAGTTCTATGTTTCAAAAGGACAGAAATATTGAGGAAGGTAGCCTGTGTGATTGCCAATTATCACAAACAGAGCCCTCTTCAGTAACACTGGTTGAACCAAACAGTGGGGGACACGATGTACTTCACTTATCCCCAACAGATGATGAGAGGCTCCATGCAAAAGCTTGCTCTGCCAAGACTCTAGAGCAGCAGCTTCAAAGCCAAAAGATAATTGAAAAAAATGAGATAACCAAATCATATGTAAAAAATATAGTTTCACCAAAGCTGGGCAAAAGGAAGCAAGAACCAACTGAAAAAACTCTCAAAACAGAGCAAATCCCTTCAGTCTCT
Source organism: Rhinella marina (assembly GCA_900303285.1). Classification (NCBI taxonomy): domain Eukaryota; kingdom Metazoa; phylum Chordata; class Amphibia; order Anura; family Bufonidae; genus Rhinella; species Rhinella marina. The sequence continues at coordinate 91,865 of ONZH01008330.1, forward strand.
AACAGCTTTGTGCATGTGCGAGACAATGCAAAAATAACAATCAAATCAGACATTGACATAGCAACAACCTTAAGAATACCTGAACAAGTGCCTACTCCAATTCAGCTGGAAGATTGTGATGCACCAGCTAAACCAAGAGCACGAGCCCCCTTCAAGTTGCGGAAACTCTTTTCTGCAACATTCCCTACTCGTATGAGAAGAGAAACAGATGAGCGTCAAGCACAGCTGCTTAAGGTTAAGCAGTATGAAATGGAGTTCCTTGAAGAATTGCTTAAGCCACAGGGAAAAGTAAGTGCGCAACCCCCTGATGTTCCTGGCTCATTGGTACCTGGACGATGCCCATGTCAGGTACGTAGCAGCCCTCTACAAAAAGTACCAGGGATGTCTCGTGAACAAAGGCGTAGCTGTGATTGTAAACGTATTATAAGAGGTATACGTGCCCCACCTAACCCTTTTCTAGAACCGGAACTAAGGAGCAGGTCAAGAGTGTCTGGCTCAGGTCACACAGGTATTAGACTTGTCCGGTCTTCAAGTCTTGAGTCTCACAAAACAGAAAGGATGTCTCCAGGCATTAACACTTCCACAGCAGATAGTGGGAACAATATGCATTATACAAAGTTGCCACAAATGTCTAATAGAACTGAAGGAATTAAAAAGGACGCACCCTACAGCTCTCATCCTATTAAATCACAGAAGAAAGACAGTGATCCTTCCATACTTAAAAGCAAACTGTTAGATACATCAGGGAGCAAGGAGGAACCAAAGACTCCAGTTATTCTTCCACGGCAAGGAGATATTGTTTCTGTCCAAACCAAGTTGCCTGGAGAGGAAGGGTCAATTACAGGGGAAAAATGTTGCTCATTTCGGCATTGCTTTAATTGCCGTAGATGCTTATCTGAAGATGAAAACAATGATAAGGATGAATTATCTTACTCCATTCCCATGCAGATCCTTCCAGGAATGCATATAAATTCAGATAACACACCTGTTTTAAGTCAGACTCTTCAAGTACTGGATGCTACTGTATGTAGTGGCCCTGAAGATATTCAAACACAAGAGATTGATCTCCGCACTGCCACTTTTGAGGGCAGTCTTGCTAAAGTTAATGCATTACGTGGACATAGTTATTCCCTACCTGATGGCTTCATATCTGTTCAACTTGACACCAGTGAACTTCTAACAGTTTTGCGCCAGTGCCTAGTCAGCACTGAGATGGGTGCACCTAAGCTTAATTCAGTGCATCTAGGTCAACACAAACAAGAGTTAACATTGCGATTTAAAGAATTCAGGGCATCTTGCAGGAGAATGGCTGGAGTTGATAAGAATCCAGAGCACATGCTGATTGCAGTGACTTCTAGCTTTCAGGTCCTTTGTGGCTTGATTGAGACTTTTGTAAAACTGGTCTTTGTGATCCAATCAGACAGTCAACGTCAGGAACTGTTAAACAAAGTAGAAGAAGTGGTGAGAAATTATACATTCTTGCTTAGAGCAGCAGAGGAATCCAGTGCTCGGACAACTGGTCATAGTCACACTGTAGTAGGCCAGTTAGCCAAGCAATCTGCTACAGTGGCTACAGCAGTTAGCACCTTTTCCCGTTCTCTAAAAACTCTAATGAATAAGTAGTGTTAGAAAGATACTTATAGTTAACTATTAAATGTGTGAAATTTGTTGACTGAAAAACAAGAAAAATATCCATTTTGATATTACTAGCCTTAATATGCATATGGGAAAAATAATTGGACGAGAGATTATGAAGTCCTTATAACTGTATATTATTGATAAAGTTCATCAAAGTTCATTGATGAATAGTATTCTGTGTTACTATGCTATACCAAGACATCTGATTATAAAACTGCAAAAATAGTATTGTCTCTTTATATATAGCTACCATTCCACTGTGATTTTCTTAGTTCCACACCTTTTCCTTTCCAATAATTAGGGATTTATGTCTGTAAAATCCCAAAATAATAAGGAAAGTGGGTGGAACATGCATATTTTCCCCTTAGAGCATAAGCATAGGCCAAAAAATTATATATATAAATAATCTAGTATACATTAGATAAAATATATAATATATCTAATATATATTAGGTGTGTTTTAAATGAATCAGTCTATTTTTCTACTTATGTATGTATTTAACATATTCCAAACATAAATATGAATAACATTTACTAACTCATGACTAGCAGCCTCTTGTCAGATTACAGAGTTCTATGTAGTATAGTAATTGCATCTCAGCTGCTTCAGGACCATGCACATGACACGTAAAACAAAGTGCTAGGTTGTATTTCTGTACTAGTTAACTGACATACAATTGTTAATACATATGTTTACAGAGTGATATAGTTTAAACTACTGACTGTTGCCATATTATGGAGATAATAGATTCCAACTAATTCCGGCGAAAAGCACAAGGGCTCTCCAGATTATCTTAAAGGGTTTCTATCACCAGTTTTTTCGGTATGAATCAGGCTGACGTTAGAGATGTGCTAATGTCACGTGATTCCAAATATATATCTGTTTTATTTACTGGTGCCCCCATTTATATATAAAATGAACTTTTATTTTATGCTAATAAGGCCTCTAGGTGCAAGGGGTGTTACCCCTGCTCCTAGAGGCTCTGTTGATTGACAGGCCCAGGCAGAGAAGAAACACTCCATTCACCATAGCTTGCAAGGACCTTCAATGATGTCATGACCATGTGATCAGTCACATGGTTAGGATCACACAAACAGCCTGTCTCCTCCTAAACCATGTGAGTGATCACATGGTCATGACATCATTGAAGGTCCTTGCAAGCTATGGTGAATGGAGTGTTTCTTCTCTGTCTGGTCCTGTCAATCAACAGAGCCTCTAGGAGCAGGGGTAACTTATTAGCATAAAATAAAAGTTCATTTTATATAAAAATGGGGGCACCAGTAAATAAAACAGATATATATTTGGAATCAGGTGACATTAGCACATCTCTAATGTCAGACTGATTCATACCGAAAAAACTGGTGACAGAAACCCTTTAAAGGAGGCCCTACAGGTGGGCCTAATCACTAAATCAATGCCACTGCACCCAAAAACTGCCTGTTTTTATGCACTCCCGAAGAGGGCACTACACCCCTCAAAGGGAGGCCTAACGTGTCGGGGGTTAACAGACTTACTCACAACATAGGGACCTATGTTGATGTCATTTTGCGGCCCTTTGTCACTGCACTTCCATCCTATGTCTGTGATTCAATGGACGTTTTAAAAAAACTGGACAGACTGTACGTCGAACTAAGTACTTTATTGGCAAGCCTCGATGTTTAGGTATTGTACAGCAGTATTCCGCACGATCAAGGCTGTGATAAAATCAGTAGCTTCCTTTGGGAATGTGGTGAACATTTACACCCACACAACGAGTTTGTCCTCACCCCGCTACATTTCATTCTGGGTAACAACATCTTCGTGTTTGACCGTAAAACCTTCCGCCAGCTCAAAGGCTTCGCCATGGAGAGTCCATGTGCCCCAACCTTTCCCAATTTATATTTGGGCTGGTGGGAGAGGGAGGTACCAAACAGGACTTCTCCAATTTTGTGGAATGTCTGAATCAAAATAATCTGGGCTTATTTTTGACATCAGAGATTGAGGAAAACTCAATTACCTTCCTCGATGTACGGATTACCAAGCAAATCGATGGCAAAATCTCTACAGATTTGTACCGGAGGCCTACTTCCACCAACAGCATCTTGAGGTGGGACAGCTGGCATTCGGTGCCCCTTAAGCGTGGTATTCCAAAAAGCCAATATATGCGCATATGGCGCAAGTGTTCTAACCTATCGAATTTTTAAGACGGCGGCCACCAATCTGAAACGCAGATTTGAAAAAACATTATACCCGGCCAAGGTCCTCAAAAGATCCTATCAGCATGGGGATTGCTCTGCCCTTCTTAACCCTAAGTTTAAAAGTGAGGATCCAGGTATGGTTTGTATCATCGGCACATTTGACACAGTCCATCAGGAAGTCACTACAATCCTAAACAAATTCTCGGGCATATTACGGGCAGATCCACACATTGGACACATAGTGGGTGAAGGTCCAAAGATCACTTATAGAAGTGGTAGGAATTTGCAAGATCGCCTCATTCACAGTTACCCTCAACCCCTGACCCAGCAGACATGGCTGTCCAGCCATCTTGTTGGCACATTTAGATGCATTGACTGTTTAGCCTGTCAATACATTTGTACGGGCAAAGAGTTCTGGGGCATAGACTCTGATAAAATGTTTTTTATCCGCTCATTCATAAATTGTAAAACTACAGGGGTAATATACTTGATCACCTGTAGTTGTGGGATAAAATATGTGGGCAAAACGATCCGTGAACTGAGATGCCGCATAGGGGAACATGTGGGGGATGTCAGTAATAATAGGAACACCCTGGTTGCAAGACACGTGATCATGTCACATGGGGGGAATTCAAGGGTACTGCAATTGCTCCACCCATGGCCGGAGATTTCTCCTATTTAGTCAGCGGTGGTGAGCGTGCGTGCCACAGCCATACTAGCGCCAGACGCCGCATATATAGCAGCTTGTCACTGTAGCGCTCAATGCAGAATAGTAGGTCTCAAAGAACACTAGCAGCACTAAAGAGGAGAAATAGTGGAGTTGGGTCCAGGTGGGATCTTATTCACCAGTGGACTCCTTCTCCAGTACCAAGGAGGTTTGGATGTCCGGCTTTTGGAACTGGGCTGCCCTTTATCCGCTGGTCTCTCTAGGACTCATACTTATTCTCCTCGTACACCCATATCTCTAGATAATACCCCCTGCTTGTATATGTGATGGCAGATGTTGGGTTCCACATAACGGTGGTTTAAATGGGGTCACCAATTACTCTGCAATAACGGAGTTTTTCTGAGTTTTTAACCTGATTAGTGATTAAAGATTAGAGATGAGCGAGCACTAAAATGCTCGGGTGCTCATTATTCGAGTCGAATTTTTCCCGATGCTCGGGTGCTCGTTTCGAATAACGAACCCCATTGAAGCCAATGGGGAGACTCGAGCATGTTTTGCAGGGGACCGAGGCTCTGCCTAGGGAAGGCTGGGTGAAAACCTGGAAACCTCAGAAAATGATGGAAACACCACAGAAATGGACAGGAAACAGCAGGGGCAGCATGCATGGATGCCTCTGAGGCTGCCTAATCCCATCATTACCCCAAATTCTCGGGCAACAGCCTGGTGGTGACCCTCAAGGCAATTGTGCTCACCCAGACCATAAAAATTTAGCGTGGCCCTGTATGGCTGTGACTACAGAGTGACCGAGTTACACTGCAGGAGAAGGCGAAGCACATAAAAATTTACAGTGGCCCTGTATGGCTGTGACTACAGAGTGACCGAGTTACAGTGCAGGAGCAGGCGAAGCATCTAAAAATTTATTGAGGCCCTGTATGGCTGTGACTACAGAGTGACCGAGTTACAGTGCAGGAGCAGGCGAAGCACATAAAAATTTATCGTGGCCCTGTATGTGATCGAGTTAGACTGAGGTAGCAGGTGAACCACCCAAAAATTTAGCCTGACACAGCATGGTGGTGACACCACCAATGCCTTTGTCCGACTGAGATTGCAGTCAAATGGCTGTAGGTGAGCCTCCCCAAAAAGTTTTTTTGGAGTGTGTGAAGTCGACCCTCCGAAAAAAAAAATTTTTGTGTCTGTGGTTGACGATACTGAAAAATTGTTTTAGAGTGTCTGTAGTTGACAATCCTGAAAAATTGTTTTAGAGTGTCTGTAGTTGACTCTCCTGAAAAATGGTTTTAGAGTGTCTGTAGTTGACGCTCCGGAAAAATAGTTTGAAGAGAGGGCCTGTAGGTGGCCCTCCGGAAACATTGTCTTAAAAGAGTGCCAGTTGGCCCTCTAAAAAGTTCCCTTTTGGGTCAGCGTTTGTCAATGAAGAGAAGGAGGAGGAGTAGAGGAGAGGAATCGGATACATAAGGAATCTTATTCTTTAGCTGCTTTCCCCCGGAGATTTGAATTCCGGTGAAATCCAGGCTTTGTTCATTTTAATAAGCGTCAGTCTGTCAGCGCTGTCAGTTGACAGGCGTGTACGCTTATCGGTGATGACGCCACCAGCTGCACTGAATACCCGCTCTGACAACACGCTAGCGGCAGGGCAGACCAGCACCTCCAAGGCGTACAGCGCCAGTTCAGGCCACGTGTCCAGCTTTGAAACCCAGTAGCTGTATGGAGCAGAGTGATCACGCAGGACGTTGGTATGGTCAGCTAGGTACTCCCTCACCATCTTTCTGTACAGCTCCCCCCTACTCTGCCTAGACTGGGGACAGGTGACAGTGTCTTGCTGGGGTGACATAAAACTGGCAAAGGCCTTGGAGAGCGTTCCCCTGCCAGTGCTGGACAAGCTGCCTGCTCGCCTCCTCTCCCCCGCTACTTGGCCCACAGAACCACGCCCTCTGCCGCTAGCGGCGTCAGATGGGAAGGATTGTTTCAGCTTGTGCACCAGGGCCTGTTGATATTGATTCACTCTCATACTCCTTTCCTCTACAAGGATGAGAGTGGAAAGGTTCAGCTTGTACCGTGGGTCCAGGAGAGTGAACACCCAGTAATCGGTGTTTGAAAAAATGCTTCTAATGCGAGGGTCACAGGATTGGCAGCCTAACATGAAGTCTACCATGTGCGCCTGTCACGCTACGGTGTGGGAGGGGAACACCACACCGAGCATACACCGATACACTACAGTGAGATGAAAACCGATCAGCAGGCAAGAAGCCAGTGGCAAGGAAAACCACTGAACCAAGTGCACCGGAAACACCAGAAACCAAACCCAGAGGGCAGAAACCCAGTGAGCCCCGTTCTTCACAGAGCCCCAGATGGTGGGGATGCACTTATCCAGAACTCACTGGCTGCACCTCCAGGATGGTCCCGGTGCACCTGGCAACTTACCTGCTGATACTGCTGATAGAAGCACAAGCAGTCCATACACCAAAGACTGCAGCCCAGGCACATGTACTGGAACCCGAACACCTAACAGGACTCAGTACACACAACACACCCAGGAACCAGCTCACCGGCAACCACTCACAGTATCGCTGTTCCCCCTCCGGGGAACCCTGGAGCCCTCTCACCGAAGGCACATACATACAGGGAATGTCTGGACTCCATGTCAGAAGACACATGGCAGTCACAGACCAAACACCCACCCGTACATAAACCACATAACAGGAATAAGGGAAGGGGATGAGAGGACCTCGGGAAGACCTCGATGACATATTAAGTGGCCACAAGGACTGGGCAGATGGAATCCCAGGAAAGGTGCATAGCTCCAGCACCAACGGAGGCTGGAGCACAACTAACCCACCAGGCTAGCAACAACAGAATAAAAGCACCTAGTGACCACACCCAGGTCAATATGTAAACCCCATGAGAACCAGACAGGGAAGGAGGGAAGTATGCAATAAGGGAACATACCAGCCACCAAAACTACACGTTGCCCCTGGCAACCACAGCCTACTACCGCAGCCAGAATGCCAGGACACAAACATGAGCAACATGGAAGCCGTGTCACGGAGAACAACCGAGACTCCACCAATTTACACGTTGCCCCTGGCAACCAGCATACAACCAAATCCGGAATACCAGGGCACAAACATGAGCAACATGGAACACGTGTCACGATAACCACACGGTACGTGACAGCGCCAGAGTCCCAACACGCAAGAATTCCCTCTCCTCACTGGCCTGACTCTCCATTTCCTCCTCCTCTTCAGCCCATATACGCTCAAGAGTTAAGAATGACTGAGCACTGGTACCCTCTTCTGTCTCGCCAACAATCTCCTCCTCTTCCTCCTCATCCTCATCCCCCTCCTCCAATACGCGCTGAGAAACAGACCGGAGGGTGCTCTGGCTATCAAGCGACATATCTTCTTCCCCCATCTCCTGTGACAAGCGCAAAGCTTCTGACTTCATGCTGAGCAGTGAGTTTTTCAACAGGCAAAGCAGCGGGATGGTGAGGCTGATAATGGCGGCATCGCCGCTGACCATCTGTGTTGACTCCTCAAAGTTGCTCAACACCTGACAGATATCAGACATCCAAGTCCACTCCTCATTGTAGACTTGAGGAAGCTGACCGACCTGACTACCAGTTCTGGTGGAAGTTGACATCTGGCAGTCTACAATCGCTCTGCGCTGCTGGTAAACTCTGGATAACATGTTTAATGTTGAATTCCATCTCGTGGGCAAGTCGTACAACAGTCGGTGAGCTGGCAGTTGTAGGCGCCGCTGCGCTGCCCTGAGAGTGGCAGCATCTGTGCTTGACTTGCGGAAATGCGCACAGATGCGGTGCACCTTGGTGAGCAAATCTGACAAATTGGGGTATGTCTTGAGGAACCGCTGAACTATGAGATTGAACACGTGGGCCAGGCATGGCACATGTGTCAGTCTGCCGAGTTGCAGAGCCGCCACCAGGTTACGCCCGTTGTCACACACAACCATGCCTGGCTTGAGGTTCAGCGGTGCCAGCCACACATCGGTCTGCGCCGTGATGCCCTGTAACATCTCTTGGGCGGTGTGCCTTTTGTCACCTAAGCTCAGCAGTTTGAGCACCGCCTGCTGGCGCTTACCCACGGCACTGCTGCGCCTAGAGCTACCGACTGAAGGCGCCGTGCCCACGGATGGTAATTCGGAGGAGGGGTTGGAGGAAGAGGCATAGTACATCTGAGAAACCGTGACCGAGGTAGGCCCGGCAATCCTCGGTGTGGGCAGTACATGAGCGGCCCCAGGGTCAGACTCGGTCCCAGCCTCCACCAAGTTAACCCAATGTGCCATCAGTGAGATATAGTGTCCCTGCCCAGCAGCACTTGTCCACGTGTCCGTGGTTAGGTGGACCTTATCACTAACCGCGTTGGTCAGGGCACGGATGATGTTCTCTGACATGTGCTGGTGTAGGGCTGGGACGGCACATCGGGAAAAATAGTGGCGGCTGGGGACCAAGTACCGAGGGACAGCCACCGCCATCAGGTTGTGGAAAGCCTCAGTCTCTACCAGTCTATAGGGCAGCATCTCCAGGCTCAACAATTTGGAGATGTGGACGTTTAGGGCTTGTGCATGTGGGTGGCTGGAATCGTATTTGCGCTTGCGCTCAAATGTCTGCAGCAAAGACAGCTGAACGCTGCGCTGGGACACATTGGTGGAGGTTGTGGAGGATCGTGGAGGTGAAGGGGTGGTTGTAGGGCGGGAGGTGCTTGTGCCGGTGTCCTGGGCGGGGGGTTGACTCGCCGAGCCAGCATGTGACACAGGGGAAGGGGCAGTGGTATGACCCGCAGGAGGTGAACGGCCTTGGTTCCACTGAGTCGGGTGGCACTCATATGCCTGCGCATGCTGGTAGTGGTTAGGCTGGTAGTGGTGGTTCCCCTGCAGATCCTGGTGTGGCACAGGTTGCACACCACAGTCCGTCGGTCATCCTCACTTTCTTTAAAAAACCTCCAGACTTGCGAACATCTAGGCCTCGGCACGGGAGCTTCACTCCGTGAAACAGTTGCTGATCTACCTGCTCTGGCCCTGCTTCTCCCTCTGGCCACCCCACTGCCTCTTCCAACCTGTTCTGGTGCTGCACTTGCCTCCCCCTCAGAAGCACTGTCTTCAGTTGGATTACCAACCCAGCTTGGGTCAGTCACCTCATCATCCACCAGCTCTTCCTCCGATTCCTCCCCATGCTCACCCCTCGGACTTACTGCCCTGACAACAACGTCACTGTCTGACAACCGTGTCCAGGGGCGGATTGGCAATGTACCCTGCCGGGAAGATTCCCGGTGGGCTGATTGCCTTTTACTATGTTGGGGGCCGCTGGCACTGTGTGCGCACAGGGCCGGCACCCTAAGATGTGTATGACAGACTGTACCTCATATCGCAGGTCCTGCTGTGGGTGGAATACTTTGAAGCTGCTGCTCCTCCCCTCACTTAGCAGCAGCCACCAACAGGGATACTGTGGAGCTTCAATGGCCTCGCACAGGCTGAACAGCAGAGAGAGGGATAGTGCGGGAGCCCAGCACTGCTCTTCCCCCTTCACTCCAGTGCCGAACGAAGCAGACGCTGATTTATGGAGCAGCTGCAATCGTCTGCCCTGTAGACAGAGCTAGCGGCACGGAAGAAGTAAGGGCCGCCTCTCCTGACCCCCTGCTGAGAGCTGAGTCTGATTGTGTGTAGTTTAGTTTAGAAGTTGTTTGGTCAATGTTTATTTAATTCACTTTATCTTTATGGGCTGCGGACTCCTCAAAGTAGGGAAGGGTTGTTGGGGGGGGGGGGGGGAATGGGGGAGAGGTGAAGCAGCTGTCAATCAATTGGCCATAGCTGAACAAGATAATGTCCTGCATAAGCATGACATTACACTTGTGTCAGTGGTAAATAATTGTCAGTTCCACTATACACACCAGGACCCCTGGAGTAATAGAGGACTCCATTGGATTGCCTGTATAGTGGCAGTAAAGCTGTATAGGCAGCTGTGGGTGTTTTTGCATCTGTAACACTCACTGCTGCTGTTATGTTGTATAAGGGCTCATGCACATGGCCGTGTGCCAGCCGGGCCATATTGCAGCCCCCAAACAGCGGGTCTGCAATATACGGTCACCAGCCGTTTGCGCACCGCATCACGGATGTGGACCCATTCACTTCAGTGTCATGTGGAACGGAGCCCCACGAAAGCACTATGGAGCCTCTGCATCGCAAAAAAAAGAACGTGTTCAAACATGCACAATTTTTTTGCACTGCGGACGGATCCCAGACCTATTCAAGTTGAATGGGCCTGCATCCATCTGCAGCAACCGCAAGGATGTTGCCTGTGCATTTTGGTGCAGCAAAGAAAAAAAATGCACCTCACATACAGTTTTTGCAACAATATACTAGCATTTATGGTGCATTTTTTCGTCCAGCAAAAGGAAAAAAATACAGCAAAACTAAATTACATTAACTAAAACTACAGTTAAATTAATGTAATTTGGGTCTGTTGTGTTTACTGGAAGAAAACGCACAATCAATGCAAGTATATTGTTGCATTTTTTTTTGCCACACCAAAAATGCGGCAGAACCACTATATGTGCCAGCACCCTTTATAAACTTGCAGTTTACTGCATCATTCAATTAATCAAGTAAAGGCAATCTGTGCATTCAGATCTTCAGGAATAATAAGGGTCATTTAGGAATGGCACGAAGCCAGGTTTTGGTGGAAAAAAAAAAGCAATGCCCCCATGGAGCCCCCGAAATAAATGGAGCGGCCTGTCAGGCATACTTGCAGCTGCTTCATTCATTTCTTTGGTGGTTCCGGAGATATGAGAGTTACAGCTACATTGGCTTGAAAATAAAAAAGGCACTCTCTTGGGACATGATGAAGAAAAATAACAAAAATGCTGTCACTAAGGTGCAAAATAGGCTGGTGTCTTGACCCCGCCCATTTGGCTTGGTCACACCTTCTGCTAATTTGGTTCCACCCACAACATGGGGCCACTATTACCTTTTTTTCCAGGGCCACTTTGAGTTCCCAATCCGCCCCTGACCGTGTCTCATCATCATCATTATCATCATCCGACACCTCTTCCACACTCTCATCACCCACAGACTGTGAAAGTTCTAAATTTTGGGCATCGGGACAGAGCAACTGCTCAGGTTGCTCTTGAGCAGTGGTTTGTGTCTCTGGGTAGGGTCCTGAAAAGAGTTCCTGTGAGTATGCCGGATCTGAATCCATATTTTCCATGGGGGGGGGCAGGCTGGGGGGAAGGAGGTTGAGCTGGAGGAGCCAGAGGTCTACTCCCTTGGCTAGCGTGGATGGACTGCGTGGAAGACTGGGTGGTGGATAAATTACTGGACACATTGTCCGCTATCCACGTCATCACCTGTTCGCACTGTTGTGGTTTCAATAGTGGTGTACCACGTGACCCAGTAAGTTGCTAGATGAAGCTAGGGAGCGAAACTCTGTGGCGTTCCACTGCTCCCTCATCAGCATGTGCAGTGTCACCCTGCCCAGGACCACAGCCTCTGCCCCCTACACTACTTGAACGCCCACGCCCATGCCCTCGTCCTCGACCCTTAGCCCTTGGGTTCAACGTTTTGTATATTCACCAAACTGTTGAGTTAATATCTGAGGCCAAAACCGTATTCAGTAGACAGTAGAATTACTATCTGAGGCAAAAAAATGTAGTCTTTAGACTCCAGCTATTGCACCGCAAACCAATCAATTTTGCACTGGACTGTAGTTTATATAACTGAGAATAAAAACGTATTCTCTAGACTGCGGCTAGTGTATCGCACACCTCACAATTGTTCAGTGGACTGTAGTTTATATAATTGAGGGAAAAAAATTATTCTGTAGACTGCGGCTAGTGTATCGCACACCTCACAATTGTTCACTGGACTGTAGTTTATATAATTGAGTGAAAAAAATTATTCTCTAGACTGCGGCTAGTGTATCACACACCTCACAATTGTTCACTGGACTGTAGTTTATAGAATTGAGTGAAAAAAATTATTCTCTAGACTGCGGCTAGTGTATCGCACACCTCACAATTGTTCACTGGACTGTAGTTTATATAATTGAGTGAAAAATTATTCTCTAGACTGCGGCTAGTGTATCACACACCTCACAATTGTTCACTGGACTGTAGTTTATATAATTGAGTGAAAAAAATGTATTCTCTAGACTGCGGCTAGTGTATCACACACCTCACAATTGTTCACTGGACTGTAGTTTATAGAATTGAGTGAAAAAAATTATTCTCTAGACTGCGGCTAGTGTATCACACACCTCACAATTGTTCACTGGACTGTAGTTTATAGAATTGAGTGAAAAAAATTATTCTCTAGACTGCGGCTAGTGTATCACACACCTCACAATTGTTCACTGGACTGTAGTTTATATAATTGAGTGAAAAAAATTATTCTCTAGACTGCGGCTAGTGTATCGCACACCTCACAATTGTTCACTGGACTGTAGTTTATATAATTGAGTGAAAAAAAACGTATTCTGTAGACTGCGGCTAGTGTATCGCACACCTCACAATTGTTCACTGGACTGTAGTTTATATAATTGAGTGAAAAATTATTCTCTAGACTGCGGCTAGTGTATCACACACCTCATAATTGTTCACTGGACTGTAGTTTATAGAATTGAGTGAAAAAAATTATTCTCTAGACTGCGGCTAGTGTATCACACACCTCACAATTGTTCACTAGACTGTAGTTTATATAACTGACAAAACGTATTCCCTAGACTGCACTACAGATCCCAGCAAGCCAAGGTACAGCAGCAGCAAAAATGAGTACTGAGAGGACTTTGGGCAATTTCATTGGGTTCTGTGTGGACCATGTGCTGTCCCCTTTCTGCCACCAGTGCACAGTGTGCAGCCAAGATGGCGGTAGTTGCACTACAAGTCCCAGCCAGCAGCCGAGAGGAGGACAAAAAAAATGTTGTAGCCCTTACAAGGAGCGTTGGGTTCTTTGTGGATGATTCCCGCCCAACCAGATTCTAATTTCACGCCCTAACAGTGTGCAGCCAAGATGGCGGTCGCTGCACTACAAGTCCCAGCCAGCAGCCAGGAGGAGACCAAAAAAAAACGTGCTTGTAGCCCTTAGAAGGGCTGTTGGGTTCTTTGTGGGTGATTCCTGCCTAACCAACAACTAAATTCAGGCCCTAACACTCTCCCTGACAGACAGCAGCTCTATCCCTAATCTCATGCAGACGGCGTATGACGCGAGCAGCGCGGGACCAGATTCTTATATTCCCAGGTCATCTGATCTGGCCAGCCAATCCCTGCTATCGACTTGTAGGGGCCCCACGTGATGCTAGGAGGTACCAAAGACTCTCCTGCATGTTGATTGGCTGAAAAAAGGCAGCTAACATGCAGGAAGAGGAAGTTGCCATTTCCTCGAGGATCGCGATAGCTCGTCCGAGTAGCGAGCATATGCGAATACCCTAATGCTCGAACGATTAAACTAAAGATTTATTATTTTGTTTTTTAAAGTCTATATTTAGCAGTGATTTTTGATCTACCAACAGACGTATACCACAGATAATTTACTCTCTCAGCCGTGAATACATATTATGGAGATATAAAGGATACATTATTACTGTATGGCCACCTTTACAATCAGTTATGTACAATAACTTTGAAGTACAATCCTTCAGTATCTTTTAAATTTAGGAAATATACTTATATAACTATACTTATATACTATATAACTGGATAATACTCATGTCCCAATAGTACATCAGTTGTTTTTAATTTTCCTATATTGGTAAAAATATACAGTACATACAGGAAGGGTAACTTGATTCCTGCCATATTCAAGCTTCTTGATTTGATAGGAGAAAAGGTTAATTTCCAGTCAAAGTCTTATGCGCCTAATCTAAAACTTCTGTAGTAAGCCTTTTCTGTATAACTATAGTAGGTTTAATATAAATATGCTTAGATTCCATATATATAATCTTATCTAGACCTCCTGACACATTCATACATTAAAGAATCACAGAAAACAGATTCATGTAAAATGACAGAATATGTATGTTAAAGAAAAAAAATAAATAGAATTACATTTTGCCCTGATGCAAATGGTCCTTTTATGACTCCATACCTCATATGCATTGACTATAGCCATAGTAAGACATCCGTAGATTTGGGCCCTACTTTAATTTGAGTTTCTTTATGTAGAAATATTCCCAGGTTTCTATTGCCAAGTCAGACTGAAAGAATGTCTCATGATCCAGCAAATCATGTCCTATGGAGCTATTCTTTCCTACAACAATTGCTTATATGGAGAGTACCACTGATTTATGGAGTCCTCTGCTTTTAAAAGATTACATACTTATGTGCAACACAGTTGAAAATTTAAATATGATCATCTTTGGTTTTGTAAAATAAAGAAAATTGTTTATAACGCCAAAAAAAAAGACATTGGTCCATCCAGTTTTGCTGTCACAAAAGTATGAAAAGTTTATATATAATATTTAGCACTTGCTTACACATACGTAGTGCTATGGTTAGGATAAAGACCATATATTTCTGAATTGCCTCTTTAGTTAAATGTACTGTGGTGTGACATTTCAGCAAATGTTGTATTATATTATCTCTATATTCATTTTTATTATCTAAAAAGTGAGACTTTTTTTCTTTATTTTACAATATGTAATGTGAAGAAGAAAACTGCTCATAGGGTGTGTGAGTTAGGTATTAGAGTCACTTCAAAGATGTAGGAGTGCATCTGTGCCTGCACTGAATACTGAGCGGGACGGCACAGACGCAAGACGGCAGACAGGGCCAGCCTGAGCAGACGAACGCTGGCCTGGCCCTGTCACTCAGGAAGAAAAGGGTGTGGATTGAGGTGGGCAAACGGAGCCTCTAGGAGCAGGGGCAACGCCCCCCCTGCTCCTAGGTGGCTAATTAGCATATGATAAAAGGTTAAATTACAGAAAAACGGGGACACTGTGAATAAAATAAATGGCAGACTTAGAATCAGGTGACATTGGCATATTGAGAATGTCATCCTGTTTAATAGGGACAAACTTGGTGACAGAAACCCTATAAGTAATAAAGTATGAAGGGGCTACATAACAAAATATTGCTAATTCTGAAGACCTAGATTTACTTAAATGATCAAAGTTTATGTTTAATATTCAGATAACACCCCATGCACATGGTGATACTATAGGCTATGTAAACTGTAAGATGTGATACAGGATCATACCTGCATCCACAAAACAGTGGTATGTTCCAGCACACACTGCATTATATAGGTATTCTTTATAATCTATTGGTGTACGGAGTACTATACAGTGGCGCACAGAATGTTTATAGTCCTGCAGTACAGATTTACAGAGATCCTGTACATAGCTCTGCCACTTTCTTGAAGCCAGGAAGGAAAGTACAGTAAATCATTAAAACAACAGGGGAGATACTTTGAGAATGTACTACTATCGCAAAAAGAAAGTAGTAAACTGATTTTAATAATGAATAGTAAAATGTATGTTGCAAGCTCTTTATTTTGTCTTTTAATTATGCATTTTAAAAATGTTCTTAGAACATGAAAAGCTCATTGTACATGCATTTTTAATGCATTTAACATACACTCATTGATACACACCTACTCAATTGCCCGGGATAATTACCAACTTAAATGTTATGGAAGTAACCCACTATATATGTCAAACCTCCAATACAAAACATACCACCACATAAGTGAATCAACAATAAGCTTTATTGGATACAAAAATTACATAGACATTAATACAGCAACAGTCAATAAATCCAAATGAGGAACATAGAGGGCGCTGCAGAATCCGTCATCACCAATCCACATACAGTGCCTTACGAAAGTATTTGGCCCCCTGGAACTTTTCAACCTTTTGCCACATTTCAGTCTTCAAACAAAAAGATATAACATTTTACATTTTTGGCGAACAATCAACAACAAGTGGGTCACAATTGTGAAGTGGAACAAAATTTATTGGATCATTTAAACTTTTTTTGTAATAATAAAACTGAAAAGTTGGGCGTGCAAAATTATTCGGCCCATTTACTTTCAGTTCATAAAACTCACTCCAGAAGTTCATTGAGGATCTCTGAATGATCCAATGTTATCCTAAATGACTGATGAAAATAAATAGAATCCAACTGTGTATAATCAAGTCTCCGTATAAATGCACCTGCTCTGTGATAGTCTCAGGGTTCTGTTTAAAGCACACAGAGCAACACACCAGGCAGGTCTGTGATACATTTGTGGAGAGGTTTAAAGCCGGATTTGGATACCAAAAGATTTCCCAAGCTTTAAACATCCCAAGGAGCACTGTGCAAGCGATCATATTGAAATGGAAGGAGTATCAGACCACTGCAAATCTACCAAGACCCGGCCATCCCTCTAAACTTTCATCTCAAACAAGGAGAAGACTGATCAGAGATGCAGCCAAGAGGCCCATGATCACTCTGGATGAACTGCAGAGATCTACAGCTGAGGTGAGAGAGTCTGTCCATAGGACAACAATCAGTCGAACACTTCACAAATCTGGGCTTTATGGAAGAGTGGCAAGAAGAAAGCCATTTCTCAAAGATATCCATAAAAAGTCTTGTTTAAAGTTTGCCATGAGCCATCTGGGAGACACACCAAACATGTGGAAGAAGGTGCTCTGGTCAGATGAAACCAAAATCAAACTTTTTGGAAACAATGCAAAACAATATGTTTGGTGTAAAAGCAACACAGCTCATCACCCTGAATACACCATCCCCACTGTCAAACATGGTGGTGGCAGCATCATGGTTTGGGCCTGCTTTTCATCAGCAGGGACAGGGAAGATGGGTAAAATTGATGGGACCAAATACAGAACCATTCTGGATGAAAACCTGTTGGAGTCTGCAAAAGACCTGAGACTAGGATGGAGATTTATCTTCCAACAAGACAATGATCCCAAACATAAAGCAAAATATACAATGGAATGGTTCAAAAATAAATGTATCCAGGTCTTAGAATGGCCAAGTCAAAGTCCAGACCTGAATCCAATTGAGAATATGTGGAAAGAGCTGAAAACTGCTGTTCACAAACGCTTTCCATCCAACCTCAAAGAGCTCGAGCTGTTTTGCAAGGAAGAATGGGCAAGAATTTCAATCTCTAGATGTGCAAAACTGATAGAGACATACCCCAAGCGACCTGCAGCTGTAATCGCAGCAAAAGGTGGTGCAACAAAGTATTAATGCAAGGGGGCCGAATAATTTTGCACGCCCCACTTTTCAGTTTTATTATTACAAAAAAAGTTTAAATGATCCAATAAATTTCGTTCCACTTCACAATTGTGACCCACTTGTTGTTGATTCTTCACCAAAAATTTTAAATATTATATCTTTTTGTTTGGAGCCTGAAATGTGGCAAAAGGTTGAAAAGTTCCAGGGTGCCGAATACTTTTGCAAGGCACTGTATATAACAATAAAGTAAATTAATATGCACCCAACACTAGCAGCCATAATATCCAGGGCTCAAAAGGGCCAAATAGGACAAATAAGAACTAGTGATATAGGGGCAAAAATCATCAAACAGCAAATAACATATACCTATGGATTGGAGACCAACCCTACAGCGTCCTCCTCCCGACGCCGTTTCGCCCTAAGGATCCCCGGAAGAAGCCTTAGGGTGAAACTGTGTCGGAAGGAGGACACTGCAGGGTCGGTCTCCAATCCATAGGTATATGTTATTTGCTGTTTGATGATTTTTGCCCCCATATCACTAGTTCTTATTTGTTCTATTTGGCCCTTTTGAGCCCTGGATATTATGTCTGCTAGTGTTGGGTGCATATTAATTTACTTTATTGCTATATATGTGGATTGGTGATGATGGGCTCTGCAGCGCCCTCTATGTTCCTCATTTGGATTTATTGACTGTTGCTGTATTAATGTCTAAGTTTTGTATCCAATAAAGCTTATTGTTGATTTACTTATGTGGAGGTATACACTCATTGACAAAAAATATTACTCATCAAGAAGAAGTTGTAGGAATTGAATGAAACTTTATATGTGCAAATGTAATGATGATGTTGGGGGAGATCTAATGCGACCTCAACCCTTTGTCCTCCTCCGTCCTAACTGACATACTGAGTGGATGCAGGAAGAAATACACCAGAATACAAGACTCAGGTATAAATTCCTCTCTCAGTAAGAGTAGGAGCGCAATGACTTGCTTTATTAGGCACACAGTGGGTTTTATATGTACATCAGAGGGAGGGTCCCCTGAGGCTCGTGGCATTGTTTCATTGGCTAAAATGCAAAAACAAGAAAAGAGATAACACTTGGCATCTGCGCAGTGTGCATTATTTTAGAAACTTTGGTATGCAAACTATGTAAACATCTAGGTGCCAGCGCCATATGGTAATAGCTTCACATTAATATCATGTAATCCTCAACAGTTCCCCCTTTGAAGCCATTTCAATTGGCTGGATGCTATCCCTAATCTAAGTGGGTCCTACAATCTGTTCCATTGTATCTGTTGGTTGTTTCGCCACTTTGGAGACAACCTATCCCTATTGGATAGGCTCCCTCTTAATGGACTTATACAATGGGAAGTCAGATTCTTACCTATCCCTAATACAGAATATATGGGGGCGCTGTTGAGTGGTGGATGCTTAGTTGGGTTTCAGTCTTCAACTTCTCAATTATTGTGAACATAAAAAATATTAATACTGAAGATCTTTGGGCAATACCATCCATGGGTCACTGGGCTGGAAATATCAGGCTGAAACAGCTTTGTTCTTTCTTTTACACAACTTTTTCACTATCTCATTTAAAATCCGTATTCTTTGAGTCAGGATCAGCAGTCACACAAGGGAAAACAAGAAACACTATGCTTTCAAGTCTCCAGACTCAACACTTTCTTGCAATGACTGGTGTAGATCCAATTAGGCTTTCCTTTGAGCTTCACTGATGTGCTTGTGGTCAACAACACTTGGACCATCAAACCAGGGTTTAAGGACTTTTCGAATGTGTCTTTTTAGCAGCACCCAATCTCCAGACACAAGTGGGTGAGCTCCTGGTACCTTATCAGGATCTGGAAGTGAAGCAAAAACTCGAGAATGTATTTTAGTCAAATGCCTGTGCAAACTGATCACATAATCTGTCAGACAACCATGTTGCATCTGGAGCTGCTGTGGTAAATACAATCCTGTCCTAGGGGCTGACCCAAAACGGACTTCATAGGGACTAGGTCCTGTCTTACGGTTAAGGGTATACCTTACTAAAAAGAGGGCTAACAGCAGGCACTCTGATCATGGCTCTTTTAATCTTTAACTTTAGTGTCCCATTCAGGTTTTTTCCTACCCTTTTTCCAATCCTACCGCTGCTTTGTGGATGGTACAAAGCATGTAAGGCCTGTTCTATACCAAAAACCTTAATCATCTCTTGCATCACTTCACCTGTGAAGTGAACACCTGTGTCACCTTTAATGGTCTCTGGTACCTCGTACCTGCATACAACTTTGGCCATATTCTTCTTTGCTGTGGTCTAGGCTGTGACCTTAGCTACCGGGTATACTTCTGGCCATTCTGAAAACAAGTAATCACACACCAATACATACTCATACACACCCACCTTGGGTAGTTAAATGTAGTCTTCAAGTGTTGAAATGGATACAAGGGGCGAAGTGTGTGTGTCTGGAGTACCTTAACCACGTTGTTTGAGGCACAAATCATACATCCTTTAGCATATCTGGCTGCTACAGTGCTGAACCCTGGGGCGTACCATGCTCTATGTACTAAATCACATAGCAGTTTTTGACTGGTGCGTCACTCCATGGGTTGCCTGTGCCATCGTGGGTTAGAGGGACCTGGGAAGGCAAAGTTTCCCTTGGAACTGTATTAGGCCTTCCCCCTTTGCAGTCTCTCCTTTTTACACCCACTGGTCTCTTTCTTCCTTCCCTGCCTAGTTCTGTAAGGTCTTAAGAACTTCTCAGGAGACAGGAAGAGTTATTTCAGGGACCTGAGCTGTGGCAACTAAGGCAGTGGTCTACCAAGGCGATTTGGCAGCCAATTTTTGCCACCTGATCAGCCTTGGCTTTTCCCTTCGCCTCCTCTGTGTCTGTTTCACAGTGGCCTTTTGTTTTGTTTTTTCACCGCCACTCAAGTTGGCAACATGAGGGCTTCCATAAGAGACCTCACCACTTCCCCATATTTGATGGGTTTACCTGAAGCGGTAATGGATTCCTGGAATCAGTGTAAATGTTGGCTGTTTTTCCCTCTGCATACTGTCAAACCATCTCCAGAGTCTCTGGCTTCACTTCATAGGCAGACATGTGTGGTGGTAAGGACTCTACTTTTTAGAGTGTCATGTTTGATCACCACTGCCCAACCTGTGTAGTACCTGCCATCCTGGCCATACCTTGATCCATACACAAAGAGCACATGATCTGAATTATGTAATGGCTGATTTACCACATGGTCAAAATCCCGCTGTCTCTTGAGACATCATCTGCAAACAGTCATGAGGTGCCCTAACTCCCTAACTCTTCCCTCCCCCCTTGCTCCAGAGGCAACAGAGTGGCTGGATTCAAAGTATTACACTGTTGGACAGTAACATTGTCAGGCAACAAAATGGAACGCTGCATTCTCAAATGACGGGCATCAAAATGATTTTTGGGTTTTGGGTTTTGTGAGGATAGATGTAATATCATGAAGAGCAAGCACTGTCACTTTGTGGTTCAGAACTTTCTTAGAGCTTTTATCAAGCATGGCTTGTACAACTGCTACAGCTCTGCATCAGAAAGGGGCACCTCTGGCCACAGGGTCAAGTTGGGCTGAATAATTTGTCACAGAGCGTTGTTGCTAGCCATGCAGTTAGGTGAGGGCAGCTGAGGCGTGGCCATTCACTTCTGTACAATACAATCTAAATGTAATAATCTGGCCCAGTGCGGGGGAGCACAAAATTGCCAGCTTTAGGGCATAAAAGGCATCTACCACCTCATCTGTAAAGTGGAAGGAGCTAGAAGACAAATAATCATAAGAGGCGGCAGCAAACTTGCATATCGAAGTCCTGCAACAAGAAACAAGGCTCAAAAATATCCTCTGTGCATTCACATTTCTGGGCAAAGGGATGTCCTCCACAGCCTTCTTACTTTCAGGGGTGAGATGTTTCACCCCAGGAAGGTAACAGTAATGTAAAACTGAAGTTTTGTTTCTGACACCTTGCAGCCATGGTGACATGGCTGCAGTATACATACTGGGCGAGTTCTGGGCTCACTGCGGCAGCACCACCCAGGTATACAGTTTACTCTCATGTGTGAAGGCAAACAAATACCAACTGTTTGGATGTAGTGGTACTGAGAAGAAAACATCTGCCAAATCAATCACAGTGAAGTGGGTAGATGTCCTGTCTACATTTTTTCAGCCACATCATATATAAGATAGAAAAAACAGAACCTGTCTGGCCTTAAAGCTACAGTTTACCACAGGTGAGACCATTTCCATCACAATCCCTTCCTTTTTGTAATTCTAGCATGAGCAGGACACCCAGGACCAAGTACTTCGCTTGAGCTTATATCAAATGCAGGACCTAATCTAACATCTTCACCCGGTCCCCCTTGACCTGGCGTCCTCAACACCTGCACCATCACAACAACCTGTTAGGAATCAAGATAAAGTTGCCTCCAAGTGCTGACTTAATCCTAGTAAAGGAAAAAACATAGAGGTTAAAGGGATATTCCCATCTTAGACAATAGGGCCATATCGCTAGGATATGCCCCCATTGTCTTATAGGTGCGGGTCCCACTGCTGGGACCCGCACCTATATTGAGAACGAAGCGAGGGAGCTCTGAGCCTGGAGGACCCCGGGTTCCCCGGGGTACGACCACCGCCAGGCGCTGCCCCCCCCGCTGCGCTAATAGAAACGAATGTCTATTTTGCCGAATAGATGCAGCCCCCTTCACTTCAATGGCCAGTATGGGATCTTGCCGAGTCGCGGCTCCGCAAGAAAAAATAGAACATTTCCTATTCTTGTCCGCAATAGCGGACAAGAATAGGCATTTTGAATGGGGTGCCGGCCCCAAAGAGATACACTTTTAAAAAGTGGCCTTTGGGAACCTTTTTATAGGGCAGAAGGGGAAGCACTTTGTCACCCTCCTGTGGCAAGACCCAGTGTCTAATTAGACAATACCAGTATTAATTTGCATATCTGGGCAGCACGGTGCAGCGCTGGAGTCCTAAGTTCAAATCCAACCAAGGACAACATCTTTAGGTTCTCCCCATGTTTGTGTGGGTTTCCTCTGGTGTTCAGGTTTCCGCCCACACTCCAAAGACATTCTGATAGGGAACTTAGATTGTGAACCCCATTGGGGACAGCTTGATGCTAATGTCTGTAAAGAGCTGTGGAATATAGCAGTGCTATATAAGTGCGTAAAATAAATAAAAAAAATATCTACCTGAGACATAGCTGCATGAAAAGTTTTGCAGCAATCTGACATATCTGTCTTGGTGTCTTATTTTGTTTTGTCAGCGAGTGTATTTTATTGTTAAACAGGACCTTTCACTGGTCCTGACATAACAATATTAGTACCTGGCAGTGTAGGGCATGATCAGTAGATGTCCCTACGCTAATTGTTTTTTCAGATTGCTCCGTTAGGGTGCTGTGCCCCCCAATCTCTTTTAAAAGGGAAGAGGATGCTGTGGCACTCAATATCTTCAAAAACTTTTTTAAACTTTTATTTAATCAAACAAGCGCGACGTTTTGACCAGAGTTGGTCTTTTTCAAGCAAGGTGTGGTACATCTCAGTGACATATATATACACATACCAAGAGCCCCTCATTAACGTAAGGTGCCTCCCACTGTGGGTGGCTCCTCCCCATTATCAAAGCATTACTTATTGTGCACACAGAAAGTATATAAAAAAACCATATAAGTGAATAAATCACATACCATAAGTTCATCAAGTATTTTGGGTAGTAAGTAGAGATGAGCGAATCATTCAAAAAATTATTCGCCGAACATTCGCCGAACTTTTCCTAAAATTCGTATATTCGACGAATAGATTTGTTGTATTTGCGTACAAAATATACGTTATTATGTGCTATTAGCGAACATTCGCTCACTAATAACGAACGTTCATTTACAAAATGTATGCAACTTCTTAGAAGACGTACGCATGAGCGTACAAATAGCTTACCAATCTCAGCGTACTACTGTCTAAGCGATTACGTAATACGCAGGCACGTACGAGGAGAGGCCGCGGCGTGCACTCCTCAGAGGCAGAGCGAATATTCGAGACATATATATGGTAAAGTGCAAATACATTATTATAGGTATAATATAAAAATTTTAAATATCACCTACCTAGTATGCTCACGGACACGTTTAAGTCTCTTTTCTTCTGACGCTTATCATAGAACTAAAGCAGAGTCCCAAACTAAGTCGCAATTTGTATTCCACATAGGTAAAATTGTAATCCAAATGGGTAAAAAAAAAAGCAGCAAAGGTTCCTTAAAAAACCCTCTTTCAAGGGGCTCCCCAAATAACCTGAAAAGGGGGAAAAAGAGATGAGGCGCACGAATGCGCAACTTAATTTCCTGAGTTGCCTCGTCATCCTCCCGCGCTGGAGAAAGGGGCGGAACTACCAGGGAGGAGTCTGCATCGCTGAATTGAATTCGTACGCAACAGCGTATAGAGTAACTACCAGGGAAAAGTCTGCATCGCTGAATTGAATTCGTACGCGACAGCGTATAGAGTAACTAAATTATACGTAGAATAGCGTATAATTTATAGGACACACTACGTAGCGAATGCGTACAAAAGCGAAGCGAATCACCTAATATTCGGATTCGCTTCGCAGCTGAAAAATCCCAAGATTCGATACGAATCTACAAAGCGGCGAATAGATTCGCTCATCTCTAGTAGTAAGCTCCCCCTTGGGTTAAAGTAAAATTTGTGGGGTTAGTGGGTTCGCATCATCCAGGATGGAAATCTATGGACGATGGATCCGATCTGCCCCACATAGGTATGAATGTATATGGGCAGCAGTTTATCTGGGTGTAATAGAGTGATGGTGTCACGACAGGGGAACAAGGGATAGTGCGCCCTGTCTGGAACCCACCACTTTCCCTGCCTACTTACAGTAGATGCCCTAGGCGACAAAACCGTAACTTGGCGGCAGTCCCTATACTGTATAAGTGCAAAGGGCAGGGAAGGGAAAATAAGGGGAAAGACAAACAATGACAGAACAAACACAATACCAGAATAGTGAGCAAGCCGAGTCAAACCAGGAGGGAACGTCAAAACCAAAGGAGAGAGCGATAAGCGTAGTCAGAGTCCGAAGCCAAAGTCAAATACACAAACAATCACTAGGTCAAGGGTCAAATGCAGCACTGCTAATAGTAAGACTAATCACAGGCAACCTGTGACCAGCAGGTTGCCAGTTTAAATATGCCTCCAAATAGGTCATGTGACGTGGCCAGCATCACATGACCTAATTTGCATAAAGAGCACTGGCAAACAGGAACCAGCGCTCAAAACCACTCCAAATTGCTCATGTGGCGTGGTCAGCGCCACGTGACCCTATATACAGTAATATATAAATAATATAACTTGAGCGCTGGCAATGCAGCCAGCGCTCAAAACCCCATCTTGCTCATGTCTAGGGGGCGGGGAGGACGCCAGGCGCGCGGCAGCAGGAAGCGCGGCGGGTCCTCCACGCCTCCCATTACCATGGAGACGAGGACGCTCACCGCGTCCTCGCTCCGACTCCACTTTGGAGGTCCGGCGGCGCTGCATAGGGGAAGCGCGCCGCCGGCCTCCCATGACAGATGGCCTCATAAAGTAACAGCCTTCTTCCCATAGGTGCCCACCTGACTGTAGATGTATATTAAGTAGATATAGATTACCTTTTTTCACCATCTATCTGTACAGAACACTGGCTACTCTGGCGCTTGAGGGTAAAATTCTCCCTTTGCTAATATCACGGCACTCAACAGTTAATTTGCAAAATCAGAAGGACGCTTTATTTGGTATCCACATTGTTAAATAGGGCCAACGTTAACGTTTCGGTCCTCCCGGACCTTGATCACGGCCTACAATATATACATTAAACACAATTAGTAAAAGACAATATGACAAAATTAGTCACAGTTAACAATTAAAAAGCACAAAACATATAATACATTATATACAATGTGACACAAAACAATGAACAATTGTACACTGTTAGTAATAGAAGTCGGTCAAAGAAGTTGCCAGACTGTGCAAAAACGCAGACAGAGCAATACTATCCAAGATAATAAAATTATCTGGACAGGATAGATCTCAGTTAATAGGTAATCCATTCCGGATCATTTTATAAATGCTGGTCATAACATCAGTCAACTGATGGTCATAACATCAGTCAGATTATCGAACAGGTTCCCCTTCCGCATAGAGGCGGTAATCGTAAACTAAATTTGCTCAAACGTGAGGCCTTCTGGATCCATGAGCCTTCTGATTTTGCAAATTAACTGTTGAGTGCCGTGATTTTGCCTTCGCTTGGATATTGGGAGTTCTCACGATCACAGAGCACCAAATGATACACTTGTGGTGTGCCAACCAATTTGTTTGTGTTCCCTTTGCTAATATGACTGCTCAATGACTCTTAATGTACTGGTGCTTAATTTGAGGCAGCCCTTGAGTTAAAAAACAAACCTCTATGCGATTGATTGCCTATTAGATGGTTTTATACAGTACATGCAACGGATTTTCCATATTGATATGCATTTCTAGCCACATTTGCTTGTATAATTTTGTTGCTAGGCAACCAAACACTTTATGGCGTGACTTCCGGTGGCTGCAGGACTTGAATGTATGGCCAGCTCTGAGGCCGCAAGCCGGCCCTACTCTGATGTTTAATTTGAGGCAGCCATCGAGTCTAAAAACAAACCTCTTTACGATGGATTGCATATTGGATGTGCTAATTTATTACATGCATCGTATTACAAGCATTGTATATTGATGTGTATTACTAGCGATATCTGTTTGAATAGTATTGCTGCCAGGCAACTAAATGCTCCACGGTGTGACTCCCGGTGGCTGCAGTGCTAGAATGTACTGTCGGCCGCACGCCGGCCCTATTCTGATGCGCGACGCGTCACTTCCGGTTTTCCGGGGCGCGCAATCGCAGTACATGCGGCACGAACGCCACATGTGGAATCACCTCAGCAGCCTGAGTTTCCCACTACACTGGGGATTATGAATTTATGGTATGTGATTTATTCACTTATATGTTTTTTTTTATATACTTTCTGTGTGCACAATAAGTAATGCTTTGATACTGGGGAGGAGCCACCCACAGTGGGAGGCACCTTACGTTAATGAGGGGCATTTGGTATGTGTATATATATGTCACTGAGTTGTACCACACCCTGCTTGAAAAAGACCAACTTTGGTCGAAACGTCGCTCTTGTTTGATTAAATAAAGGTTTAAAGTTTTTGAAGATATTGAGTGCCACAGCATCCTCTTCCTTTTTGATGTACTTGGGGGCCCAACAGGCTGGAGCCCAACGCTGAAGGCACCACCGCAAAATAGATTAATTGCATGGCAACAATAAGGAGTGCTGTCTTACCGTTAGTTTCTACGTATTACCCCACTCTCTTTTGCCACCTTGTGTATGCTAATTAGTATCACAGGGAGGAGAAGATAGCCATGTTTTTCAAGGGGCATCTCCTGCTCCCTGGCTGTGAGCTGCCCAATCAAGGTGAGCTTTTTTTTCTCCCAGCCAGAAGCTCACAGCCAGGGACAAAAAAAAGCTCACCTTCTCCCTGGCTGTGATGCTCTCCTTTGCAATTGGGCAGCTCACAACCAGGGAGAAGGAGACACCCGTTGAGAAACACGCCCATCTCCTCCACCGTGACTCCTTAAGTCAAAATTAAAATGCAATCAGAGAGTAATAAAGTGCAACATGCCAATAGTAATTTTAAGAATTTCTATTCACTAACATTATATCTCTGACCCCAATACAAATGCTGTAGCACAAAAAAAAACATGTTTTTGTGGTTTCTGAAACTGGTATAAGGGATCAATATGATCGGTTACATTTTTTTCAGTTACATTAGACAGGCATTTACTTTTTCTAGAGAATGAGACAGTAACCTAGGGCAGACTAGGAAGAGTATAAGTAAATCACATATGCAAATTAGCGTGCCTGACAAAAAAAGAAAGGAGGGGATAACCTATCTAATGCCAGAAGAATTAAGATATAAATGTATTGCGATATACTCTACCTAGAAACCAAGAGTAGTGTTGCCAGGCATACAATACTCATGCATATTTTTGGTCTCCTAATGATAAAGAGCGCCCCCAAAGGGAATCCTAGAAGGCAAGTCAACCAAGTAAGACAAGTTTCTCTTGAGGCATTTTCTTTCATTATCTAGAAAGAGAACTAGCTTGCATGTTTCATTGAGAGATGTATAAGTTGTGGGATGTTGCAATGCTCTTGTCTCACTTTAAGGTGAATATTATTTTGGAGGTCTCTCTGGTTCAGATGACATTGAATCAAAATGCTGAAATAAAATTGGTGTTGTCTATTTTTGCTTTACAGATGATCTTTGTTCAGGTAAAGAGTAGACAGGTAAACTTACTTGCCTGCACAGCAAGTTGGTAAACAGTAAGAAAAACATAACATCAATATGAGTGTTGCATTATTTTCATGCAGCAAAAAAGCATGAAAGCAAGAAAAATAGCTAAGTCTGTATTTCTTTCAGGACAAAAGCCCTTAAATAGAAAAAAACAGTTGTAAGGCCTATAGGTGACACATTCTTTAAAACCCTGCTGCTGTAATGTCGTTACTATGATGATTTCAAAATGTTCTTGGAAAGGCCAAAAAGCAATGTCACATATGGACAGGGAGTAGCTACAAAATCTTCAGTGTTGTCCCATGAAAAGATACAGTGCCTTGTGAAAGTATTCGGCCCCCTGGAACTTTTCAACCTTTTTCCACATTTCAGGCTTCAAACAAAAAGATATAACATTTTAAATTTTTGGTGAAGAATCAACAAGTGGGTCACAATTGTGAAGTGGAACAAAATTTATTGGATCATTTAAACTTTTTTGTAATAATAAAACAGAAAAGTGGGACGTACAAAATTATTCGGCCCCCTTGCATTAATACTTTGTTGCACCACCTTTTGCTGCGATTACAGTTGCAAGTCGCTTGGGGTATGTCCCTATCAGTTTTGCACATCTAGAGACTGAAATTCTTGCCCATTCTTCCTTGCAAAACAGCTCGAGCTCTTTGAGGTTGGATGGAGAGCGTTTGTGAACAG
The DNA here is from genome assembly GCA_900303285.1 of Rhinella marina. NCBI lineage: Eukaryota > Metazoa > Chordata > Amphibia > Anura > Bufonidae > Rhinella > Rhinella marina. Next base: position 120,623 of record ONZH01008330.1, read on the forward strand.
CAGTTTTCAGCTCTTTCCATATTCTCAATTGGATTCAGGTCTGGACTTTGACTTGGCCATTCTAAGACCTGGATAAGTTTATTTATGAACCGTTCCATTGTAGATTATGCTTTATGTTTGGGATCATTGTCTTGTTGGAAGATAAATCTCCGTCCTAGTCTCAGGTCTTTTGCAGACTCCAACAGGTTTTCATCCAGAATGGTCCTGTATTTGGCTCCATCCATCTTCCCATCAATTTTAACCATCTTCCCTGTCCCTGCTGATGAAAAGCAGGCCCAAACCATGATGCTGCCACCACCATGTTTGACAGTGGGGATGGTGTGTTCAGGGTGACGAGCTGTGTTGCTTTTACGCCAAACATATCGTTTTGCATTGTTTCCAAAAAGTTTGATTTTGGTTTCATCTGACCAGAGCACCTTCTTCCACATGTTTGGTGTGTCTCCCAGGTGGCTTGTGGCAAACTGTTAACCATCACTTTTTATGGATATCTTTGAGAAATGGCTTTCTTCTTGCCACTCTTCCATAAAGGCCAGATTTGTGAAGTGTTTGACTAATTCTTGTCCTATGGACAGACTCTCCCACCTCAGCTGTAAATCTCTGCAGTTCATCCAGAGTGATCATGAGCCTCTTGGCTGCATCTCTGATCAGTCTTCTCCTTGTTTGAGATGAAAGTTTAGAGGGATGGCCGGGTCTTGGTAGATTTGCAGTGGTCTGATACTCCTTCCATTTCAATATGATCGCTTGCACAGTGCTCCTTGGCATGTTTAAAGCTTGGGAAATCTTTTGGTATCCAAATCCGGCTTTAAACTTCTCCACAACAGTATCACGGACCTGCCTGGTGTGTTCCTTGGTCTTCATGATGCTCTCTGTGCTTTAAACAGGACAACATTGGATCATTCAGAGATCCTCAATGAACTTCTGGAGTGAGTTTTCTGAACTGAAAGTAAATGGGACGAATAATTTTGCACGCCCAACTTTTCAGTTTTATTATTACAAAAAAAGTTTAAATGATCCAATAAATTCCGTTCCACTTCACAATTGTGACCCACTTGTTGATTCTTCACCAAAAATTTAAAATGTTATATCTTTTTGTTTGAAGCCTGAAATGTGGCAAAAGGTTGAAAAGTTCCAGGGGGCCGAATACTTTCGCAAGGCACTGTATAATAAAATATTTACAAAAATATGAGGGGTGTATTCACTTTTGTGAGATACTGTAACTTGTAATTTATACTTTTGCATTTCTGCTTATTCAGGACATATATGTCAAGGAGGTGGTGGATCAGTGATTTACAGGCTTCCCTACATGACCGTGCATACAAAAATAGTTGTCAGTTACTCATAGAACTGTCTCCTTGAATTCAAAGCTCAGAATGAGCAGGAATTTAAAGGGAATCTGTCAGCTCTGAAACACCCTCCAAACAACAGTAAGTGGTGTATAGTGTAAGTGACATCGAGTCCGCTTATGTAATTTTTATCCTCATACTCACTTGCATTCTGACTCTGTGCTCTGACAAACCAGCAGTAAAATGCACTCAGTGGACTCCGGTGCTCACTCACATAATGGAGAGGACTCAAAGAAGAGTCCTCTCAATGTAATTTATTGCTGGTTTGTGAGAGCACAGAGACGGAATGGAAGTGAGTATAAAGATAAAACTTTAACAAATGTTTTGAGGTGGCTCACACCCAACAATTTGGATATAACGTAGGTGCAATTCCTCAAAAGCAGGTCACCCAAAACCTGTAAGTGTACGTGATTCAAATATTTTCAAAGGGCAAGCACTCTCCTCACTGGATATGTATAGACATATTTTAATATTCAGTTAAAAGTATACAAACAATACATATTAAAAAATGAATAATAATAGAAATATATACGTAAGGGTTACCATCCCTATTTCATTTCTTATAATTCATATAATGTCCTCAATAGTTGTTCTTAGATGGTGTAGGAATCCTGTCCACTTTTCATTAACCCCCTCCGAGAGACCGATCACAGGAAACAGCGGTCTTATGCTGTTATCGCAGTAAACGCCACACGTGGTTCTCCGGTCACGGGGGTAAGCTTGCAGCGTACACTAACATAGAGACTGCGAAGAAACAAAAGATAAAGGGTAAGTGCACAACCCTTTTTTCTTGGAGGTAACTTGATCCACTCGATCGGAGGACATTGTATGGTGATATAAAGAAAGAACTCTGAGAGTACAACTGGTATAATACCAATATCAAAAATATCAGTCCCACTCAGTGGGTGAACACACCTTGGTGGAGATTTGTATTACTCATAATGTATTAGTGACTGCATATATGCCATTATAAGAGACTGATAGCACCGCTGACTATACATAAATACGGAGGAGGCTACACTATTTCAAAAGGGTGCTATGAAGAGAGGGGGTTAATGAAAAGTGGACAGGATTCCTACACCATCTAAGAACAACTATTGAGGACATTATATGAATTATAAGAAATGAAATAGGGATGGTAACCCTTACGTATATATTTCTATTATTTATTTAATGTTATACATTTTTTAATATTCATTGTTTGTATACTTTTAACTGAATATTAAAATATTTCTATACATATCCAGTGAGGAGAGTGCTTGCCCTTTGAAAATATTTGAATCACAAAGATAAAACTTACATAATCGGATTCAGCACCACTTACCCTACACACCTCTTACTCTAGTTCAGGTGGTGTTTCGGAGCTGACAGGTTCCCTTTAAATGAAAAAAATTCTACTAATCTTTCCTCCTGCTCTATAATATGCTGGTTTCAGCTCAAACAGCATGTTCAGTGTGACAGGTTCCCCTTAAGCTTTTCAACTAACAAAAGGAATGGTATTATCCTGATTTGAATTCCGAAGTATGGTTCTCATGAAGAAAGTATCTGAAATGGATCATGTCTTAACCCCTTCGCGACCAGCGCCGTACATGTACGGCGCTGGGGCGATGCGGGCACATGGCGCCCGCTCGCGGGTGCGGCGGGCGTCATGGCCGGCAAGTCTCTGCTGTTTCTAACAGCAGAGACTTGCCGCTACCTACCACATCGGCGGCGTCTTCCGGGTTGACTAGATGCCGTGATCACACGTGATCACGGCATCTAGTTGCGTCTAAACCCGGAAGCGTTCGCTTCCGGGTGGTGTACAGACACCCCGTGTGACCAATCGGGGTGTCTGTACACCATATGAAAACTGTAATCCTCGCTGGTGAGGATTACAGTTTTCAAACTGCAATTCTTATTCTGGCCACTAGATGGCAGGCCAGGATAAGAAATGAGCAATTGATGGTTTTCTGAGCCTATAAAACCCAGAATTGCTCATAAAGAAAAAAAAAAAAGCCACAATTTATAAGCCCATATTTGAGCTTTCTAATAGTAAAAAAAAATTAAAAAAAAATGTTAAAAAATATATAAAAAATAAAAAAGATGTAAAAGTTCAAATCACCCCCCTTTCCGTATAAGTAAAAAATAAATACCTAAATAACAATAAATATAGACATCATGGGTATCACCGTGACCGAAAACGCCTGTACTTTTAAAATATAAAAAAAAATTCCAATACGGCGAATTGTGTGGCGGAAAAAAGCGTCCAAATGGCGATTTGCCGTTTTTTGTCGCTTTTTTTTCTAAAAAAAATTAAATAAAAAGTGATCAAAAAGTCATACACACCCCAGAATGGTATCAATAAAAACTTCAGATCGTCCCGCAAAAAATGAGCCCCCATACAGCTCTGTACACATAAATACCAAAAAGTTATAGGGGTCAAGATTTGACAAGGAAAAAAAAAAAAAAAAGGGCAACTTTCTAATTATGTTATCACTATGAAAACGCAGGAAAAACTATACATATTAGGTATTGCCGGATTCGTACTGACCAGTAGAATGAAAGTAATGGATCAGTTTTAATGCACATCGAACGCTGTAAATAAGAAACCCGTAGAACTGTAGCGGAATAGCGTTTTCTTTGCAATTTCACCCGGTTTGGAATTTTTTTCCCGCTTCCCACTACACTGTATGCAATATTAAATGGTGGCGTTGGAAAGTACAACTTGTCCCGCAAAAAACAAGCCCTCATACAGCTATGTGAACAGAAAAATAAAAGAGTTATGGCTGTTTGAAGGCAGGGAGCGCAAAACGAAAATGCAGAACCGAAAAAAGCTCCGGTCGTGAAAGGGTTAAGGTAATAGCAACGACTACTAAACATGTTCCAAAAAATTTACATGAATTAGAGATTAAAGAACCTGTCGAGGTTGCCTGCCAATTTCCAGGTCATAAGGTGATGTCTGTCTATTTGAGAGAAGAACCCCTTCTAATAAACTCTATTATACTTGGTAAACAGTTGCTCTTGGGTCAGAAGAGGATGCTAGCTATTGTTTCTGCTATATCCTCCATGACTTTCTACAAAGATTTTTATACATAGAAATAGGGATATATTATTCTATCATTTTAATCAGAGAGAATTTGACCAGAGTTTCTAGCTGGATGAATTGAATCTTCAAATAGGAGCTGCAGAAATGAAGTGTTGAGCCAACTGCCTTCCAAATTTTAGTTTCTTTTCCAACTGGGACTAGGTAGACATGTGTTCCCCATCTGAAATGAATGGAGTTCTGGAAGTTGGACACCTGTGGACAGGTCATCAACATTGGAAGTGCTGGTCTTTCATAAATCTCCCCCATGTGTATTCTTTAGTCTTTGCTCCTATTATATAAACAGAACATCATATCTGGGCTGTTTGACTAAAACTAAAGTGGATATGTTCCTATACCACACTGCCTTAACAGATCTGTTTTAAAGCTAAAGTTCACATCATCTCCTATTGGAAAGATGTACTGGAGGTACCTTTAGTTACCACATCAACCCGAGTTTTGGCTGAAATAGAACAAGTTGAGTGGGATCTTTGATCCAACTTTAGAGCATTACTGGCCTAAGAGGAATGAGGTGAACATTCATCTACAGACAGACAGCTAAAGTTAGAATTCCAAGAAGTATATGAATTTTGTAATCAGATGAGCATAATAGCTGAATAATTTATAGGGGGAATTTATCATTAGGAGAATATTTGAAGTCAGTCTTGCTTCAGTCTGTGTTGGAGTACTTTCTGCCACATTTATCAAACGTCACAGGTTAGTAACATAGTTTATAAGGCCGAAAAAAGACATCTGTCCATCCAGTTCGGCCTGTTTTTCTACAAGTTGATCCAGAGGAAGGCAAAAAAAACCCTGTGAGGTAGAAGCCAATTTTCCCCACTTTAGGGGAAAAAATTCCTTCCCGACTCCAATCAGGCAATCAGAATTACTCCCTGGATCAAGGACCCCTCTATAGTAACTATAACCTGTAATATTATTACCCTCCAGAAATGCATCCAGGCCCCTCTTGAACTCTTTTAGTAAACTTACCATCACCACCTCCTCAGGCAGAGAGTTCCATAGTCTCACTGCTCTTACCGTAAAGAATCCTCTTCTATGTTTGTGTACAAACCTTCTTTCCTCCAGACGCAGAGGATGTCCCCTCGTCAAAGTCACAATCCTGGGGATAAATAGATCATGGGAGAGATCTCTGTACTAACCTCTGATATATTTATACATAGTTATTAGATCTCCCCTCAGTCGTCTTTTTTCTAAAGTGAATAAGCCTAATTTTGATAATCTTTCTGGGTACTGTAGTCCACCCATTCCAGTTATTACTTTAGTTGCCCTCCTCTGAACCCTCTCCAGCTCTGCTATGTCTGCCTTGTTCACAGGAGCCCAGAACTGTACACAGTACTCCATGTGTGGTCTGACTAGTGATTTGTAAAGTGGCAGGACTGTGTTCTCATCACAGGCATCTATGCCTCTTTTGATGCAACCCATTATCTTATAGTTTAGTGTCATCTGCAAAAATTGATATTTTACTGTGCAAGCTTTCTACAAGATCATTAATAAATATATTGAAGAGAATAGGGCCCAATACTGACCCCTGTGGTACCCCACTAGTGACAGTGGCCCAATCTGAATATGTGCCGTTAATAACCACCCTCTGTTTTCTATCACTGAGCCAGTTACTTACCCACATACAGACATTTTCTCCCAGGCCAAGCATTCTCATTTTATATACTAACCTTTTATGTGGTACCGTGTCAAATGGTTTGGAGAAGTCCAGATATACGACATCCATTGAGTCGCCGCGGTCCAGTCTAGAACTTACCTCCTCATAGAAACTGATTAAATTGGTTTGACATGACCGATCCCTCATGAAGCCATGCTGATATGGAGTTATTTGCTTATTTTCATTGAGTTACTCCAAGATAGCATCTCTTAGAAAACCCTCAAACAGCTTACCCATGACAGATGTTAAACTTACCGGCCTATAGTTCCCGCGCTCTGTTTTTGGACACTTTTTGAATATTGGCACCACATTTGCTATGCGCCAATCCTGTGGAACACTCCCTGTCAGTATAGAGTTCTTAAATATCAGAAATAAGGGTCTGGCAATGACATTACTTAATTCTCTTAGGATACAGGGGTGTATGCCATCTGTCCTGGCGATTTGTCTATTTTAATCTTTTTAAGACGCAACTCTACTTCTTCCTGGGTCAGACAGGGCACTTTGATTGGGGAATTTACTTTTATATTCTGCATTTCATCTGACAGTTTATTTTCCTCAGTGAATACAGTGGAGAAAAAGATATTTAGTAGCTTTGCTTTCTCCTCATCGCTCTCTGCAACTCCCCCCTCATTACTCTGTAAGGGGCCGACACCTTCAGGTTTGTACTTTTCACCATTTGTATAATTAAAGAACATTTTAGTAACATAGTAACATAGTAACATAGTTTATAAGGCCGATAAAAGACATCTGTCCATCCAGTTCGGCCTGTTTTCCTACCAGTTGATCCAGAGGAAGGCAAAAAAAACCCTGTGAGGTAGAAGCCAGTTTTCCCCACTAGGGAAAAAAATTCCTTCCCGACTCCAATCAGGCAATCAGAATAACTCCCTGGATCAACGACCCCTCTCTAGTAACTATAACCTGTAAGATTATTACCCTCCAAAAATACATCCAGGCCCCTCTTGAACTCTTTTAGTGAACTTACCATCACCACCTCCTCAGGCAGAGAGTTCCATAGTCTCACTGCTCTTACCGTAAAGAAACCTCTTCTATGTTTGTGTACAAACCTTCTTTCCTCCAGACGCAGAGGATGGCCCCTCGTCACAGTCACAGTCCTGGGGATAAATAGATCGTGGGAGAGATCTCTGTACTGACCTCTGATATATTTATACATAGTTATTAGATCTCCCCTCAGTCGTCTTTTTTCTAAAGTGAATAAGCCTAATTTTGATAATCTTTCTGGGTACTGTAGTCCACCCATTCCAGTTATTACTTTAGTTGCCCTCCTCTGAACCCTCTCCAGCTCTGCTATGTCTGCCTTGTTCACAGGAGCCCAGAACTGTACACAGTACTCCATGTGTGGTCTGACTAGTGATTTGTAAAGTGGCAGGACTATGTTCTCATCACGGGCATCTATGCCTCTTTTGATGCAGCCCATTATCTTATTGGCCTTGGCAGCAGCTGTCTGACATTGGTTTCTGCAGCTTAGATTTCTGTTCACTAAAATTCCTAGGTCCTTTTCTATGTCAGAGTTACCCAATATTTTACCATTTAGTATGTACTGGTGACTTGCATTATTCCTTCCCATATGCATAACTTTACATTTGTCAGGGTTAGTTTTACTCTCTTTGGCGATTATTTACTCTCTTTGGTTGTTTGATAAATGTGGCTTGTCCTTAAACCTAACACTGTTTAGAGAAGCTACTCCACTTTTCCTGCTCCACCCTCCTCCTGGAGTGAGATTGTGACTATTTTGCGACTTTTTAAAAAAGTCGCAATGATAAATCTGGAGTGAAACTCATTAACATAGCTAACCACACCCACTTTTCCACCCATATTACAAAACTGGAGTGAGTGGTGTACACATGCAAAAAGTTGCAAAATTATGCGCAAAAAAGGTGCAAAATTTTGCCCAATCGCATAAATTTTGTGCACGGGAGTGCAAAAAAGTCGCAAAAGCCCTATTTTGCGACTTTTTGATGCCAGAATTCTGGAGTGATGGTATGATAAATCAGGGCCATAGACTTTTCCTATCTTATGTGTATATACTCCCTCACAGACTTTGCTACACCATATTTAGAATACCATCAACTGTCTTGTTTTGCTACTAATATTAAACTACAGTTGAAGTCAAAATGAATACATTGTGAACTGCACTTGTCTTTTCAGTAGTAGATAAAGGAATTATCCAAGAGTATAAGAAATGAAAGTAGCTGGAGGCACTTTCATACATTAGAAGCCAAATATTACCTGTGACAGAACTGCAGTTCATGCACCAATGCTCCAGTGATCCTTGTGGCCTTTGTTTACTCGCCTGCACTGTTCACATCATACATCCACATGAAAAATGCAGCCAATCACTGGCCTCAGAAGTGATGCTGGCATGTATATAACGTGACTGCTGAGGTCATTGACTGACTTCAGTGGTCATGTGGAAGTACAGTGCATCATAGGTCCATGAAAAGTAAACAAAAACTATAAGGAGGCACCAGAGGATGAGTTTTGGGTATTTAACAGATGATGAATTCTTGCTTTGTTATATAACACATTGCCTGCAGCTAATTTCATCTTTTAAAATTATGGGCAACCCTATTAGACCCATTCTTGAATATTGGCACCACATTTACTAAGCGCCAATCCTATTGAACGTTCCCTGGCAATATAGAGTTCCTAAGTAAATGTCAGAAATAAGGGTCTGGCTATGACATTACTTAATTCTCTTAGGATACAAGGGTTTAAACACCCCTGTACTTATTCCTGGGTCAAACAGGGCACTTTTAATGAGGAATTTACTTTTATATTCTGCATTTCATCTGACAGTTTATTTTCCTCAGTGAATACAATGGAGAAAAAAATATTTAATAGCTTTGCTTTCTCCTCATCGCTCTCTGCAACTCCCCCCTCATTACTCTTTAAGGGGCCGACACCTTCAGGTTTATACTTTTTACCATTTATATAATTGAAGAACATTTTAGGTTTAGTTTTACTTTCTTTGGCAATTAATGTCTCTGTCTCAGTTTGGCTGCTTTTATTTGTCTTTTACATATTCTATTTTTTTCCATAAAGTTTTTCAAAGGTTCCTCGCTCCCCTCCTGTTTAAGTAATTTAAATGCTTTAGTTTTGTCATTTATTGCTCCCATTACAATTCTATTTGTCCACATTGGGTTTTTTTTTGTTTCTTACCCTTTTATTCCCATAAGGTTAACTAAGTCACATTTGTAAACAACCACAACCCTCTAGTCTCCTAGGACTCACTGACATACATATCCATGGGTAAACACATGTTTAACGGCGTGAACAGTGTGTTCAAAAGCACACTGTACCATTGCATTTTTTCATATTAAAACGCTTCCAAAATAAAAAAACTTATTATGGCACATGTTGTTTAACTCTTACATATAAACATAAATCCCAGCGCTGTACAGATACGGCGCTGTGTACTCCTGGTCCCTGAGCGAAATCGCTCGGTGACCGGGGTACGATGGCTGCTGTGCACGGCAGGCAGACATCTTTCCTAAGGGCACAGGGAGGTTTTTCCGCCCACCTGCAGCCCCGATCGCTGCATCCATTCACGGAGCTGCAGGGGACGCTGTCCGATGGTGATTGGTGCTGAACAGGTCAGCACCGGTCACATCGGAGGTGAGGCAGGGGACACCAGTGTTTGGCGTCCCCTGCCAGCGCTGCCATTGGCTGGTACAACGCTCCAGCCAATGGCAGCACTATAGCAGCACAGGACAGGGCAGAACCTTCCTGCATGCAGCCATTCTAGCTGGTGACTGCATGCAGAGATGTTCTGTGCTTCTCTGTGCTGCTTGTTGGCTTGCTGGGACTTGTGGTTCTCCACCACAGCTTTTCTCCTGCTCCTGTAAAGAAGAAGAAAGAAGAAAAGAAGAAGTTACAGATCCCTAAACCACCCTCCATCCCTGTCCCTGTCCCTTCCCATCCCCCCACCCCATACCCATCCTTTTTTTACGTTTTTGGCTCTCTTTTTTTAACAATTTTTCAGCTCCGTACCACTTTTTCTGTGTGCGAGCTGTGACCGCCGAGTGCTTTTCAGTACATACCTGACTGATCAGCACCTGCGGATTATTCTTTGCTCTTTTTTTTCACATCTCTGTTGATTTTTTTGGCCATTTTTTCTATTTTTTTGTTAAAAAAGAAGAATTAGTAGTTAGGGTTTTATATAAATATATATATCAGCAGCATCTGCACATTTTTTTTTTTTTTTACATATCTTGTGTGAAAAAAGAACCGCAGGTAGTGGTAGTTAGATAAATTTCAGTTTAGTGTCAGTTTAGGTTTTTACACTAACGCACTGTATCTGCGTACGTGCAGTTTGCAGAGGACTGTAGTGAATTTTTTCACTACAGTTTCTGCACGCACACAAGATCTGTATGCGTGTGTGCTGTATCAGCAGCATCTGCACATTTTTTTACATATTGTGTGAAAAAAGAACCGCAGGTAGTGGTAGTTAGATTTCAGTTAGTGTCAGTTTAGGAATTTGCACGAACGCATCATCTGCGTACGTTCATTTTGCAACCTCTGAGCACCGATCAGTAGTGTTCATTACTGATCACGTCTGCTCATTTTGCACTGCACATTTTTTTGTGCAGTAAATACTTTTTTCTGCAGTAAATACTTTTCTTTTACAGAAGACTTTTTTTTTTTTACAGAATAGACCTTTATTTTTTATTCCCCCCCCCCTTTATTTCTTTAATTCTATTTCAAAACTTTAAAAAAACCCTTCATGTATGAAAACACTACATACACACCCCTCACACTAAATAAAGTTTTACACGTTTCACCCATCACACCCCAATAAAATAAAAATGTCCCAATCATCCCAACGAGTGTCCCAACGAGGCATACGCCACCCTTGCCTCTGATACTGAGTCGGCCACTGAAGGAGAAGAGGATGCCACTTTCCTCTACTCCTCTACCCCCTCATCATCATCATCATCATCCGCTGATGAGGGACCCTCTAGGAGGCGCCCCAGAACGACAGCTAAGGCAGCCCCCCAGAGTGAGCCCACATGGACCCACCCCCTGAGAATTATCAGCCCCAAATTCTGGATTTTGAGGCCAGGTCCAGAATTCAGATAGACTGTGCAGGGTTCACAGAAATTGATTTTTTTAAAATCTTTTTCTCTGAAGATTTTATTAATTTGATGGTAACCCAACAAACTTGTACACCCAGCAATTTATTTCCCAGAACCCCACAACGCCATACGCTAGACCCCAAGGTTGGACCCCAGTAAATGCAGCAGAGTAGATGATCTTTTGGGGACTAGTGCTGCATATGAGGATTGTTAAAAAAACAGAAATTAAACAGTATTGGAGTGCGGATGTCTTGTACCACACTCCAGTTTTCAGTAAAACCATGTCCCGGAATCGATTCCAAACAATACTAAAATTTTTGCATTACAACGATAATGCACAATGCCCACCCCAGAATGATCCCGTATATGACCGTCTGTTCAAAATTAGACCTGTCCTTGACCACTTCAATACAAAGTTTTCAGAAGTGTACACCCCCGAACAAAATGTCTCCATAGACGAAACCCTATTACTTTTCAAAGGGAGGGTAAGATTCCGCCAGTACCTGCCCAGCAAGCGGGCAAGGTATGGCATAAAAATGTATAAACTCTGTGAGAGTACCTCCGGGTACACTCACAAGTTCTGGGTTTATGAAGGAAGGGACACCCGAATTGAACCAATAGAATGCCCGCCCCCCCCGGCCTAGGAGTTAGTGGGAAGATTGTGCAGGACTTGCTGCACCCACTGCTAGATAAGGGTTACCATCTCTATATAGATAATTACTACACAAGTGTACCACTGTTCCAAGACGTACTGTGGCATGCGGCACAGTACGCAAAAATCAGACAGGCCTCTCTAGATCTCTTATAGGGCAACCACTGAGAAAGGGTGAAAGTAGGGCTCTCCTCAATGAGAACACATTGGTGGTTAAGTACAAGGACAAGAGGGACGTCCTTGTACTGACCAGTATTCATCCCAACACCAGCTCCCCTGCCCGTGTACGTGGTACCACTACCACTGTCCCCAAACCAGACTGCATTTTGGATTACAACAAGAACATGGGAGGGTTTGATCTTTCAGATAAAGTTCAAAATCCCTACAGTGCCACACGAAAAACAAAAGTGTGGTACAAAAAGCTGGCCATGCACCTCGTACAGGTGGCGCTGTACAATGCATTCGTGCTATTTAGATCTACAGGCCAGATAAGAACATTCCTACAATTTCAAGAGGTGGTGATAAAGGCCCTAATTCTTTAAAACCAAGCAGAAGAGGGCCCCAGTACCTCTGCAAGTTACGGTGCCCGGGTAGTACCAAGACAACATTTCCCTGGTGAAGTCCCCCAAACAGCGAGGAAGGGAAGGACCCAAAAAAGATGCAGGGTATGTTCAAAATGGGGGATTAGGAAGGACACCATTTACCACTGTGAAACCTGCCTGAAAAACCTGGCCTGTGCATCAAGGATTGTTTCAGAATCTACCACTCATCCACGGATTAGTTTCATCCTTGATGTACCGTGTAATTTTACCACCTTATACATGATTTTGTCCACATAGCTTACATATCCACTTTTCACCAACCACTACATATTCATTTCTGTAATACTGGGGTGCATTTTCTCTTTTAACCCCTTGTGAAAGTGAAAAATTCGGGTCTGCTAGTAATTTTTCATTTTCACAAATGTGTGCTTTGAAATGCTTTTACAAGTGTTTCTGCCTTCTGTGAGACACCAGTTTGCAAAATTGTACCGTTTCTACCACTTAAAATGTTTGTACAGGGGTGCTGTTTCCAAAATGGGGTCACTTCTTGGAAATTTTAGTTGTTGGAGACCTCAGGAAATGTTTAAATGTGACATGGCAATTAAAAAACCATGTGTGTTAATTCTGGCCTGCAAAATCCATATTTTGCTGTTTGCCTTCTGTGCACCCATACAGTAGGCTACGAGCACATTTGGGGTGTTTCCTGAATGGGGAGAAAATGGGGAACACATACTGGGGTGCATTTTCTCCTTTAACCCCTTGTGAATATGAAAAATTGTGGTCTGCTAGTAATTTTTCATTTTCACAAATGTGTGCTTTGAAATGCTGTTACTTGCATTTCTGCCTTCTGTGAGACCCCAGTTTGAAAAAAAGTACCCTTTCTACCACTTAAAATGTTCGTACAGGGGTGTTCTTTCCAAAATGGGGTCACTTCTTGGGGTTTTTATTTGCTGGGGACCTCAAGAAATTTTTAAATGTGACATGGCAATTAAAAAACCATGTCTGTTAATTCTGGCCTGCAAAATCCATATTTTGCTGTTTGCCTCTAGAGGCCTGCTGTGCGCCCATACAGCAGGCTACGAGCACATATGGGGTGTTTCCTGAATGGGGAGAAAATGGGGAACACATACTGCGGTGCATTTTCTCCTTTAACCTCTTGTGAATATAAAAAATAGGGGACTGCTAGTAATTTTTCATTTTCACAAATGTGTGCTTTGAAATGCTTTTGCAAGTGTTTCTGCCTTCTGTGAGACACCAGTTTGCAAAAAAGTACCCTTTCTACCTCTTAAAATGTTCGTTCGGGGGTGCTCTTTCCAAAATGGGGTCACTTCTTGGGGTTTTTAGTTGCTGGGGACCTCAGGAAATTTTTAAATGTGACATGGCAATTAAAAAACCATGTCTGTTAATTCTGGCCTGCAAAATCCATATTTTGCTGTTTGCCTCTAGAGGCCTGTTGTGCGCCCATACAACAGGCTACGAGCACATATGGGCTGTTTCCTGAATGAGGAGAAAATGGGTAACAAAATGTGGGGTGCATTTTGTCCTGTTACCCCTTGTGAAAGTGAAAAATGTGTGCATAAAGCAACTTTTTCTGGAAAAAATGGTATTTTTTCATTTTCACAGCCAAGTGTTTCTGAATTCTGTGAAACACCTGATGGGTCAAAGTGCTCACTACACACCTTGAAATACTCCTTAAGGGGTGTAGTTTCCGGAATGGGGTCACTTTTTTGGGGTTTCCACTGTAGGGGTATCTCAGGGTGTCTTTATATGCACCATAGCTCCCAAAAGCCAATCCTGCAAAATCTATCCTCCAAAAGCCCGATGGCATTCCTCCTGTTTTGAACCCTGCCATGCGCTCATGCATCCGTTTTTGAGCACATGTGGGGTATTGCCGTGATCATGGGGAAATGGGTAACAAAATATGCGGTGCATTTTGTCCTGTTACCCCTTGTGAAAGTGAAAAATGTGTGCATAAAGCAACTTTTTTCTGGAAACAATTGTACTTTTTCATTTTCACAGCCAAGTGTTTCCGAATTCTGTGAAACACCTGATGGGTCAAAGTGCTCACTACCCACCTTGAAATACTCCTTGAGTGGTGTAGTTTCCGGAATCGGGTCACTTTTTGGGGGTTTCCAGTGTAGGGGTATCTCAGTGTGTCTTCATATGCGCCATAGCTCCCAAAAGCCAATCCTGCAAAATCTATCCTCCAAAAGCCCGATGGCATTCCTCCTGTTTTGAACCCTGCCATGCGCTCATGCATCCGATTTTGAGCACATGTGGGGTGTTGCCGTGATCATGGGGAAATGGGTAACAAAATGTGGGGTGGATTTTGTCCTGTTACCCCTTGTGAAAGTGAAAAATGTGTGCATAAAGCAACTTTTTCTGGAAAAAATTGTATTTTTTCATTTTCACAGCCAAGTGTTTCTGAATTCTGTGAAACACCTGATGGGTCAAAGTGCTCACTACACACATTGAAATACTCCTCAAGGGGTGTAGTTTCCGGAATGGGGTCACTTTTTGGGGGTTTCCACTGTAGGGCCAGCTCAGGGTGTCTTCATGTGCGACATAGCTCCCAATTATTATTCCAGCTAATTCCGCTCTCCAAAAGCCATATAGTACTCCTTCCACTCTGAAGCCTGCTGTGCCCCCATACATTACTTTTTGTGCACATATAGGGTGTTTCTGTAAACTCTAGAATCGCGGTAATAGATTTTGAGTTTTGTTTGCTGTTAACCCTTGATGTGTTTCATGAAAAATGGATTAAGATTTTAAATCTAAATTTTAAATCTACTAAAATTTTGAAATTTCATTCCAATTTTCCATCAATTCTCATGGAACACTTAAAGGGTTAACAAAGTTAGTAAAATCAGTTTTCAATAGCTTGAAGGGTGTAGTTTCTAAAATGGGGTGATTTATGGTGAGTTTACACACTCCATTTCCCTCCCAAAAAACTAAAATGTAATTTTCAAAATGATCCAAACATAAAGTAGACATGTGGGGAATATAAAATAATAACTATTTTTGGAGGTATTACTATGTATTTTGAAAGTAGAGAAATTGAAATTTGAAAATGTGAAAAATTTGGTAATTTTTTATAAATAAAAATGAAATACTTTGCCACAAATTTACTACTGTCGTGAAGCACAATATGTGACGAGAAAACAATCTCAGAATGGCCTGGATAAGTAAAAGCGTTCTAAAGTTATTACCATATAAAGTGACACATGTCAGATTTGCATAAATCCGCCTGGGATTTAAGATGAAAAGTGTCTCGGTACTGAAAGGGTTAAACACACACAGTGTTATGGGAAAAATTAGTAGATTGTTGGGACTAAGGCTACTTTCACACTAGCGTTTTCTTTTTCCGGTATTGAGTTCCGTCATAGGGGCTCAATACCGGAAAAAACGCTTCAGTTTTGCCCCCATTCATTGTTAATGGGGACAAAACTGAACTGAAGACAATGGTATGCTCCTAAAAGAATTCCGTTCCATCTCCAGAATGGAGAGAAAACCGCAACATGCTGCGGTTTGCTCTCCGTCCTGGGCATCCGCACCAAGACGGATCCGTCATGACCCCCAATGCAAGTCAATGGGGACGGATCCGTTCAGTGTGACACACTCAGTAAACGGATCCGTCCTCCATTGACTTTCAATGGAGTTAATGACGGATCCGTCCACAGTACACCACACATGACAGACACATACACACAGACATACACACAGACATACACATACACACAGACATACACATAGACATACACATAGACATATACACAGACATACTTACATGCTCCCAGCAGCTCCGCACATCGCAGGAGGAGGAGGACTGGGCGCACATAGGAAGATTCTCCCTCCAGCAGAGGTCATTGTGGGGAATCTTCCTATGTGCGCGCCGTCCCCCTGTGCTGTGCGGAGCATGCTGGGAGCATGTAAGTCTGTGTATGTGTATGTCTGTGTGTATGTCTATGTGTGTGTGTATGTGTATGTGACACGTATGTGACTTCCTATGTGCGCGCTGGATGCGTGCTGCCGTTTATGTGAAAGAGGCCTAAGAGTCCACAAATAATGCCTTAAAGGGGTTCTCCAGGAATTAAAAAAATTAAAATACACAAATATTACTTTATTATAAATATATTCCCAAATACCTTTCTTTAGTTATAATGGCTTGTTTTATCTAGGGAGCAATCATTAGGAGAAACAAAATGGCCGCCATCCTGTTTGTATACATAAAACCTGTCCTAATCACACAGCAGGACAAGTTACTTCACAACACTGAGGTAAAGAGCTGCCTCAACCTCCTCTCTGCTTGTCAGGGATTATGATCCTGACTACAGTTTAATATGATATTTAGCTGAATTTATGTCGGACTGGAGTTCATGAGGAGACATAAAGTACAGAGAGGACAGACAGAACAGACTGTGGTAATGGAGACTTCATACAAGTGCTGCTGCTTATTAGCCACATCTGCTCATGAACTCCATTCCTACAGAGATTCAGCTGGAGGCCTTATCAACTGTATTCAGGATCATAATCCCTTACAAGTAGAGCAGAGAGGAGGATGAGGCAGCATTTCACCTCAGTGCTGTGTTTTAACTTGTCCTGCTGTGTGATTAGGACAGGTTTTGTGTGCACTAATAGGACAGCGGCCATTTTGTTTCTCCTAATGATTGCTCCCCAGACAAAGTGAGACATTATAACTAATGAAAGGTATTTGGGAATATATTTATAATGAAGTAATATTTGAGTATTTTCATTTTCTTAATTCCCGGAGAACCCCTTTAAGGCAGCAGAATGCTGTTTAGAGGTGGTAGTAGTGGCAACCGTGTAGGAGTAATGGTAGTGGCAGTAGGCAGCAGTGGCCATAAGTTAAAGCGAATTGTTTTCTTCCGCTAGACCTGAAATAACACTTGTTCATCCATGAAATTATTGGACTAAAATGTATGAAAACACCTTCTGATGCAGTAATGTATCCACTAACATGGACAATGCAGTGTTTGTTACAATTTGTTTTTTCCCACTAGATCTGAAATACTGTAACACTTAACTATGAAATTATTAGACTGCAATGTATCAAAACACAGTCTGATTCAGTAATGCATCAACACAGATAATACAAAACAGCGTTTTCAGAGAACTTTTTTTCTACTACGCCTGAAATAACACTTGTTCAACTATGAAATTATTGGACTAAAATCAATGAAAACACAGTCATCTGAGGCAATGTGTCTGCTAATTACAGATAATACAACGCAGTGTTTGTGGCAAATAGTTTTTTTCATTAGGCCATAAGTAACACTTGTTCAACTGAAATTCTTGAACTAAAGTGCATGAAAACACTGTCTGATGCTGTAATGTGTCCACTAACAGGGATAAAAAAAATGCTGTGTTTGCAGTGATGAGGTGTTAAATAACACAGGTTTAAAAAACATTGTCATAAAAAGTTTTTGTTATAATATAACACGTATAATACCATGGATATAGTGCACTAAAAATGTGCAACTGCTTAGTGTTGGAAACAGATTGCTATTGGTCTGCTGTGCTGGCAATAAGCCTATGTAGAAACTTGAGGTTTTGAAAAAAACAAAGCTGTCTCTCTCTTAAAATGAAAAAAAAAAAATCTTGCAGGCAGTTGGTTTAGTAAGGCAGAACTGCTAGAACGAGGAAATATAGCAGCAACTGTATTAAGCAGTGTGCTCAGCCTTTCAGCCCCTTAAAGGCTTTGGACACCTTTGTGCATTAAAAATCAATAACCCCACATCTTACTGTAATGCAGCACATAATAAAATTGCACTTATCTGTTTACTGGTATCAGCTTTGCTTCACATGCACTCAGAAATGCTCTGATATGAGTTTTGCTGATTGCTGTTATATCCTCTGAGCCTCTGTGGGCGTTCTTGTGGATTTCACATGCACCAGTACAAGCTCTGCTGCCCCGCCCCCACATCCTGTTATACAGCACAGCTAGCAGGCTCTTACATACAGATGGCTTGTAATCAGCAGATCTATTTCTCACTTTACATTCTGTAGAAAGTCCATTATTTATAGACAGCAATAGATATTTCTGCTGATAACGTCAGTGCAGCGATGTACAGTCAGTACCATGGCGTTATAAACAGGATATATATCTCATTACTGACGGATCTCATGTGGTCTCTACATGCACTCTCTTCTGAACACAGTATTGTGTGCAGTCCACACATTGAGTGGTCACTTGTCCCACACAGATTAGTACAGTGTGATGACACAAAATGCTATGTACACATAGAAGTACACGGGGGGGAGATTTATCAAAACTACTGCAAAGTAGAACTGGCTTAGTCGCCCATAGCAACCAATCAGATTCCTCCTTTCATTCTCCAATAGAGCTGTGAAAAATGAAAGGTAGAATCTGATTGGTTGCTATGGGCAACTAAGTCAGTTCTACTTTACACCAGTTTGAAAAAATATACATTATATAATCATGTGTTTGTGTCTTAATTTTCTGAAAGCCATATTTCTTTTTTTTAGGTAGGGTCTTATTTTTTGCGGGATAAGATGACGCTTTGATTGGTACCATTTTGAGGTACATAAGACTTTTTGATTGCCTGGTATACTTTTTGTGAGGGGATAAAAATGGCTTTTTTTGCCACAGCTTTTATTTTATTTTTTACGGCGTTCACCAGACCAGTTGGATCACATGATATTTTTGTAGAGCAGGTTGTTACGGACACGGTGATACCTACTAAAAAGCATTAAAAAAAAATCACATTTTTGTGTCTCCATTTTCTGAAAGCCAAGTTTTTTTAAATTTTTCGACAATTGTCAATTGTCAGGTAAGGTCTCATTTTTTTGCAAGATTAGGTGATGGTTTGATTGGTACCATTTTGAGGCATAAAAGACTTTTTGATCGCTTGGTATTACACTTTTTGTGACGTAAGGTGATAAAAAATTGCTTTTTTTTTATTTATTTTTTTACGGCGTTCACCAGACGGGTTGGATCACATGATATTTTTATAGTGCAGGCTGTTACGGACAGGGTAGCACCTAATATGTCTATTTTTTTATTTTATTTTGCACAATAAAAGCATTTTTGAAAAAAAATCCTGTTTTTGTGTCTATTTTCTGAAAGCTATATTATTTTATTTTTTGGCCAATTGTCTTATGTAGGGGCTCATTTTTTGCGGGGTGAGGTGATAGTAGAGCAGGTTGTGAGGTAATTGGTAGAGCTGGTTGTTACTGCAATTTTTTTACACAATAAAAGCATTTTTGACCTCGTGGCTGTTGTGCTTTCCCTCCTTCAGGCACTGGTAGCACACCGCATCTTGCACTGGACGCATTACATGCTGTGGTTCTTCAGCTCCTGGTCGGTGCAGGTGGAGATCTTTCAGGTGTTTAGCCTCCAGCTCACCCTGCCCTGGGCCGGGAGCAGCAGCCAATGCTTGGTCAGGGTCCAGTGGGGTGGGTGACAGTGCACGTGGCATAGAAAGCACAGCAGGCTGTAGAACCAAAATGAAAAAGAAAAATAAACAGAACCACAAAGGTGTCCATACCCTTTAAAGCTTTTCCTGATCAAAGTCACTAAAAATCTACACAGTTATATATCTTTATTTTCTTTCCCTAGACTGTCTCTGTTTCACTAGAATAGTTGCTTGTGCCTCTGTATACTTTGAAATCTTTTTTGGAAAGCTCAACAGAGTCTGGTGTTTCCTTGTTCTGTCCAAGGCTTCTCCCTGCCGGTTGCCACCTCCAGTGATGATGAGGTTGCATTTAAGCCTATGAGCAAATCAGGGTAAGCAAGGTGTTATGTGACCATTCTTCTTCTTCCTGCCTCAATTCTCACAGTAAATTGATGGTAGGCAACATACAAAGCAGATTAGAAAAGCTTTAAGTTCATTTAGCGAACACATATTTGTGAAATTCGTCTTCAATTCGGTTAATTACAAATCAATTCTCTTATCCTTAGTAAACAACCATTGTGAGGGAGAAAATGTAACCCTTGAATTTAACTCCTTCTTGACCTGGACTCCACCTCTTAAAATGAAGTAATGCGTCCACACCAGATCCTCTACAGTTGTCAACACAAGCTACATAAATCACCACACTGGATCTCAAATGCATAAGGCACTCTTTTACTCCTGAGCCCTATAGTATGTCCAGGCAAAAGATTAGGGCAAAGTGTAGTGTATTTCTGTGAATTCATTTGTGCAAAACACCTGTGGGGTTAAAATGATCACTACACCGCTTGGTGAAAGGTGTGGTTTCTAAAATGGGATCACTTCCTCACTTTTTTGCTTCACCTCAGAGCCTCCATAATTGTATAAATCACCAAACTTGGCTACAAATTCAAATGGTGCTCTTTCTCTTCTGAACCCTGTAGTGTCCCCAAACTGCTGTTTGTGACCACATAGGCAGTATTGTCATACTCAGTAAAATTATCTAACAAACTTTGGGTGCGTTTCCTCCTGTTACCACTTGGGAAAATGAAACATTTGAAGCTAAAAGTACATACAACTGAAATAAAACATAATTTTTCATTTCATGTCCCAAATTAAAAATAATTCTATGGAATGCCTATTGGGTCAAAGTGCTCACTAAACCACCTAAAGAATCCCTTGAGGAATGTAGTTTTCAAAATGGGGTCACTTTTCAGAGGTTTCAACTGTAGGAGTACCTCAAGGTCTCTTCAAATGCGACATGGCATCCAAATATCATCTGGCATTCCTTCCATTCTGAACACAGTTGTTTTTTCATCGCTTCACCTCAGATTCGAATAAAAAGTGATTAAAAAGTCATGGACACACCCCTTATAACTATATAAATGTGTTATTGTTGTATTGTTGTAATCATAGTAACCCAGAGAATGAAGGCATGGGTCAGTTTTACTGCATAGTGAACGCCATAAAACAAAAAACAAAACCCATAAAACTGTCGAGAAATTGCATTTTTTCTTTCTAATTTTACTCAATTTTGAATTTTTTTCCAGTTTCCCAATACCTCATATTCAATATTCAATGGTGGCATTAGAAAATGCAACTTGTTATGCAAAAAGCAAGCCCTCATACTGCTACGTAAATGGAAAAATAAAGTAATGGCTCTTGGAAGGCAGGGAGTAAAAATGCAAAAATGGAAAATCAGGAATGGGTTAAAGGGGTATTTCCAGCTCAATGATGTTGAATCTTGTAGACTGATGGAATATAAAGACTTACCCAATACATTGTATTATTGAAAGTGCCTCCTTTTTGATATTAGAATCTTTCAACCATCTCCTTCTATAATGCTTGTTGTCAGAGTTTATGGTCACCGCTGCAATCTAGCAGTATTAGCCAATGTAATCTTCCTGACTGTAAGGTGGCCACTTGTTGGAGCACGCATAGTCAAACATTTGTGCCACTTCCTGTCCCAGCCACTTCTCACTAGCATCTGAAGTTTCTGTAGTAGAGCTCCAGTTCATGCACAGTGTCCCTAGAGCTATTCTACTGAGCTAGTGTTGATGCTGCTAATAAAAATACTTGCTTTGCATTAACGGGTGGCCAAGTGGTCCTATGACACTAATGACCATCCGAACAGAATGTCCACTTCTTTTGAGAGAGGGAAGGTATAAACCACAGTCCTGAATTTTCTCAGTTTTCAGATAAGTTGTCTAACCAAGGACTGATGCACACCCAGGTCTTTAGCAATCCTTTTGTATCCTTTTCCAGATTCTGCAGATTCTGGCATCTCTATGTCTAATAGTAACATAGTAACATAGTTTATAAGGCCGAAAAAAGACATCTGTCCATCCAGTTCAGCCTGTTTTCCTACAAGTTGATCCAGAGGAAGGCAAAAAACCCCTGTGAGATAGAAGCTCTTTTTCTTGCAACTGTAACTAGAACTAGGATAGGAGAATATAACACTTTGGTTAGGCATGCTATGCTGAGTTTGCTTATAAGGGAATCTGTAATAAACAAAACTAGTAAAAGGATAGTTAAAACTCTTGGATACCCCCCACAATGTCTTAAAATGAAAATAAATAAATAAATAAAAATACAATATAATCACCCATTTCTCAAGCTCATTCTCTGTGAATTGGTCAGTACTTCCAGCTTTATTTGTTTATAAACACCAGCAGTGACTTTCCACTAGTAGTGCCCCTAGGCCCATGGTCAGCCTCTTGGTGCTCCAACTAGATAATTTAAATACATATAAAAGATAATACATCTTGGCCATTATTAACCCTTTATAGAAATGAAAGATTGTTTTATTAAGTTGATCAACTCTGCCGGCAATATACCTGATTTAATAGGGCTGATCATGCTGGCAGAGGTTCTTTAATTGCGGCACTTTCATCACTGGCATTGCTCTGAAGATAGTTGTGTGCCTTTTGTCACATTCCTGTGCATCATAAGTAACGTATACTTATTTTAGGTCAGTGAAACAGGACACTAAAAAAAAAAAAACATGTTTTTTTGTCTCCTTAAAATTAAATTAATAAAGATTACACAATAATCTACAATAAATACAAATGCATCCCAAAATGCTATTGACATTGGTGTAATTTTTTCTTCAATATTTAAAGTACCTGTGACAAATTAAGAGTCTGTAACAAATCAAATGAATCTTTATGCATTTCACTGACACACTTTGGATTTGATATTGGGCAGCGACAGGGTTACACTTCATGTTCAAATTTTAAAAATGAAATGTTAAATGTACATTATATGACATTTTGTATTGCCACAAGGTATATGTGCTGTTTAGAATATGTAGTAAATGGTGCCCTGTGAATTTTTAAAATATGTAGTGTCTTAAGACTGAATGACGGAGCATCATTGCAGTATTTGTGGTAAAATGCATGTGGAAGAAGATGGCAAAAATCATAAAATAAGAATATAAAAAATATATAATGTGAAAGTAAATATTTTCTTATAACCAGGATCTGGCAGCTGAGTGGAATCATACATTTGGAATTTTTATGTATGTAAATGCAAATTGTGTGATCTTTTTCTAGAAGGAAACTTACTTGTGTAAAATGTATGTATAAATAAATATATAAATACCATATCATATACATATAACTATACAGATATATATTTCACTATACAGTATATGAAGATATTATTTCTTGCTCTGCTTAAAAAAAAAATTAAAAACTGTCAACCTGTTGGTAATCACATTTCTGCGTCTGCTTATTTACATAACTTTCAGAATCCTATATCCTAAATTTGCACACAATATACAACGTTCAGTTTTCAATTACAACTGTAATTTTCATAAATTTCCTTAGTTGGATAAAATATACCAGAAAGCTCAACTAATATAGTAGTAAGATATCCAGTCCAACACTGAAGCCTCAGCGACTAAATATCAATAAATATTGTATTACAAGAGTTGTTATTTTTATTGATGACTAGAGATGAGCGAGTACTAAAATGCTCGGGTGCTCGTTATTCGAGTCGAATTTTTCCCGATGCTCGGGTGCTCGTTTCGAATAACGAACCCCATTGAAGTCAATGGGAGACTCGAGCATTTTTGCAGGGGACCAAAGCTCTGCACAGGGAAGTTTGCCTAAAAACCTGGAAACATCAGAAAATGATGGAAACACCACGGAAATGGACAGGAAACAGCAGGGGCAGCATGCATGGATGCCTCTGAGGCTGCCTAATCCCACCATTACCCCAAATTCTCAGGCAACAGCCTGGTGGTTACCCTCATGGCAATTGTGCTCACCCAGACCAAGAAAGGCGAGGCAAATACCCATCACATGTTAGGGAAGCACCCAACTAGGTGCAACGAAGGTCCATCACCGCCTGCAGGTGACACCACTGCTCATGCTGGCACTGCAGCTGACATCAAGTTTAGTATCTGTTCTTATCAGTTGCTGTGGCTGTTGGTGGTAAAGTGGTGAGCATAGCTGCTTCCCAAGCAGTTGACCCGGGTTCGATTCCTGTTTATCGCAGGAGGCAATTAAAAGAAGATCTAAAAAAAAATCAGTACAATATCTAATACGTCCCCTACCTGGGTAAATTGTTTTGAGAGAGGGCCTGTAGGTGGGGGGGAAGGAGGTTTCGCTGGAAGAGCCAGAAGAGTGCCCCCTTGGCTAAGGTGTGTGGTGGTGACAACAGCCGGAATGGATTTTGAAAAACTGTAGCATCAACCGGTATGGTATCGATTCTTCTCAGTTTAATACCGTATACGTCCCCTAGCTTGGGACCCTATATTTCATGGATTTTTCGACCATGGAAAACGGAAAAAGAGCTTGTTCTGGCCAGGGGAGTATCTTTCCCACTGCAGCTAAGGGGACGTGTCCATGCTCTGCCTATCACAGGTCAGGAGGCAATTAAAAGAAGAACAAAAAAAAAAACATCAGTACCATATCTAATACGTCCCCTATACTGGTAAATTGTTTGGAGAGAGGGCCTGTAGGTGGGGGGAAGGAGGTTTCGCTGGAAGAGCCAGAGGAGTGCCCCCTGGGCTAGCGTGTGTGGTGGTGACAACAGCCAGAATGGATTTTGAAAAACTGTTGCATCAACCAGTATGGTATCGATTCTTCTCAGTTTAATACCGTATACGTCCCCTATCTTGGGACCTTATATTTCATGGATTTTTCAACCACGGAAAACGGAAAAAGAGCTTGCTCTGGCCAGGGGAGTATCTTTCCCACTGCAGCTAAGGGGACGTGTCCATGCTCTGCCTATCACAGGTCAGGAGGCAATTAAAAGAAGAACAAAAAAAAAAACATCAGTACCATATCTAATACGTCCCCTATACGGGTAAATTGTTTGGAGAGAGGGCCTGTAGGTGGGGGGAAGGAGGTTTCGCTGGAAGAGCCAGAGGAGTGCCCCCTGGGCTAGCGTGAGTGGTGGTGATAACAGCCGGATGGATTTTGAATGACGACGCAGGACCCCAACTTAAAAATTTAGCATCAACCGGTACAGTCGTAAATTATGAGATTGATCAAGTGTGGTATGTCTTCTATGTATACTACTCAGTTTAATACCGTATATGGCAGCTATCTGGAAAAATAGTTTGGAGAGAGAGAAAGATAGGACAAAGACGTAAATTGTTTGGAGAGAGGGCCTGTAGGTGGGGGGGCAGGCTGGGGGGAAGGAGGTCGAGCTGGAAGAGCCAGAGGAGTGCCCCCTGGGCTAGCGTGTATGGTGGTGACAACAGCCGGATGTAGTTAGAATGACGACGCAGGACCCCAACTTAAAAATTTAGCATCAACAGGTACAATTGTCAATTATGAGCTCGATCAAGTGTGGCATAACTTTTTAAATGGAGATTGCATGTGGTCACGTACTCCCTGGAACCCCATAGTCACCCCTTCTCTGATGTGCTAGCCCAGAACATTCTCTGCCCCAATTCGCAAGACCTTTTGCAGTCTCCGTGTGCTGACAGTGGGGATTTACCAGTGTTGTCTGAGGAGGTGGTGGACAATGGCGAGACACAGGTGTCGGGGGGTGAGGTAGTTGTATGGGAAGCAAGTTACAGTGGGGACTCCTTGGGGGGACTTTCTCATGATGGGACAGATTCAACTTGGGTGGATCAGGCACAGGAACAGATCAATTTTTTTTTGTGTTTATTTAACTTTTATATCGTTATCTTCTCTGCGCAGTCTGGCGTTGGGGTTTGTCACTTTTATGGCGAGCTGTGCCGCTCTCTCTACAATGGTCTTTAGGTTCTTAGATGGAGACGTTGTCGGCGATTTCAGCACAGAAGGACTTGTTGCTCATCAACAGAACCTCGAGCTCCTTGACATTATGGACCAGGAATTTGCGGAACCCTGTGGGCAGCATGTGTTTGGTCTTCTAGTTGCTACCGTATCCAATGTTGGGCAATATAGATACGCAGGTAATATTATTTTTCACACCTATCCCAAAAATAAAATTTATGCAGTTTGCGCAAATAAAACTGGAAACTGGAACTGGAGAGAGGGCCTGTAGGTGGGGGGGGCAGGCTGGGGGGAAGGAGGTTTCGCTGGAAGAGCCAGAGGAGTGCCCCCTGGGCTAGCGTATGTGGTGGTGACAACAGCCGGATGGATTTGGAAAAACTGTTGCATCAATCGGTATGGTATCGATTCTTCTCAGTTTAATACCGTATACGTCCCCTATCTTGGGACCTTATATTTCAAGGATTTTTCGACCACAGAAAACGGAAAAAGAGCTTGCTCTGGCCAGGGGAGTGTCTTTCCTACTGTAGCTAAGGGGACGTGTCCATGCTCTGCCTATCACAGGTCAGGAGGCAATTAAAAGAAGAACAAAAAAAAAACATCAGTACAATATCTAATACGTCCCCTATCCGGGTAAATTGTTTGGAGAGAGGGCCTGTAGGTGGGGGGGCAGGCTGGGGGAAAGGAGGTCGAGCTGGAAGAGCCAGAGGAGTGCCCCCTGGGCTAGTGTGTGTGGTGGTGACAACAGCCGGATGTAGTTAGAATGACGACGCAGGACCCCAACTTAAAAATTTAGCATCAACCGGTACAATTGTCAATTATGAGCTCGATCAAGTGTGGCATGACTTTTTAAATGGAGATTGCATGTGGTCACGTACTCCCTGGAACCCCATAGTCACCCCTTCTCTGATGTGCTAGCCCAGAACATTCTCTGCCCCAATTCGCAAGACCTTTTGCAGTCTCCGTGTGCTGACAGTGGGGATTTACCAGTGTTGTCTGAGGAGGTGGTGGACAATGGCGAGACACAGGTGTCGGGGGGTGAGGTAGTTGTATGGGAAGCAAGTTACAGTGGGGACTCCTTGGGGGGACTTTCTCATGATGGGACAGATTCAACTTGGGTGGATCAGGCACAGGAACAGATCAATTTTTTTGTGTTTATTTAACTTTTATTTAGTAAAAATAACCAGAGATATTTATTCGTTATCTTCTCTGTGCAGTCTGGCGTTGGGGTTCGTCACTTTGATGGCGAGCTGTGCCGCTCTCTCCACAATGGTCTTTAGGTTCTTAGATGGAGAACAGAATTAAAGACAGAACAACATTGACACGTACTACAACATATGGAATAATATGAAGAGAAGTGACCACTATGTAAGAATGATGGATCAACACCGATACAACAAATAGTTATACACATAATGATATTTAATTGTATGAAAAATTTAGCAACAAACAATAAAGTTGATACACTATATTTTACACCTCTATATTACATAATATATACTATATTTTATATTTTATAGTAGTGTCCACTACTTCCTTGAATATTCTCAATATTTTAAACCTTCAACTTTTAATTTAATTTTTTTATATATATACATTTTTAATATATATATTTTTTTCTTATATATATATATATATATATATATATATATATATTCTCATATATATATATATATATATATATATATCCCTTGGTATTCCCATATCTCGCCCACTCCTTTATTGTATATATTACATAATATTAATTATATGAACACAACTCACTAATATACTAAGTGAGTGTAGATCATTTACTCCGGTTCAGATCTTTCCACAACCCTGTAACACTGCTTAATTGATAATTGACTGACAATTAACTCTCTCTATATAGCTCCGGACTAAAACCTAAATCACTGCTAGCCACTGAGGAAGGGGTATAGACCCCGAAACGCGTCTGGCTCACCTAGCAGTGTTAAATGATCTGACCGGAGACTGTTACTTCTATAAGGGACTACCTCTAAATGACCACATCGGGACCCTGCGAATATTGCCTATATCCAAATAGTGAATAGCGTCCACGTGGGACGCCACGTGGAACGCCGAAATTAAGAAAAAGGCGCGCATCACAGCCGCACACGGGAAAGGAACGCCGGAGAGAATACCCGACACAAACTGTAAGCAGAAGGTCCATCACATCGCGGGAGACAGCAACCGCTGCAGCATACCATCTCGACAGCAGCGTCTGTAACCACAGAGCACCGAGAGGAAGAGTTCCCTATCACTTAAAAGGAGGGTAACGTACCCAGCAAGTCTGGCCATCGATTATACTAACTTTTTTTTAAGAGCTCTTCTGCATGCAAGACTTAAAGTTTCCTGGTATATGCCATAAATAACTGGATGTTTATAAAGCTTCTTGGTATATGCCACGAACAATTGGATGCTTATATAAATCGGCCGTACACCAATTACTTCTATACACCATATTTTTGTTTCTTTTGCTACATAATCCCTTTTGATATACTTTTTTACAAACCTCTTGTTTTTATTTCTATTCTTATTTTTATTTTTTGTTTTTCTATTTTTTATATATTTTTTATATATTTTTTAATTACATTTTTTTGAATGAATATATTTTTTGAATTGAATATTAATAAAATCCACTAATTATTTGCATTTACTCTGTTGCGTATTTTCCCACATGAGAGAGTGCCTATCCATATTACTACATTATTTTCCTACACTTTTCCGGCAGACGGGTTAGCCGTTTGGAAAGAGCACCTCTAATCATTGTACTCGCTATCGGTGAGCCAACTCAATAAACTAGATGGAGACGTTGTCGGCGATTTCAGCACAGAAGGACTTGTTGCTCATCAACAGAACCTCGAGCTCCTTGACATTGTGGACCAGGAATTTGCGGGTGGACATTTTGCGGAACCCTGTTGG